>CATKHJ010867021.1:0-15535 GCA_949750685.1 Vernicia montana
GCGACGATCCTAGAGCATGGATAGGCATAAAGCTACCGAAAATCCGTAGAACCCAACTACACTACAATCTAACTTAAATTTGGCAGTGTCGGCCATACATATCTCATACCCCAAGATGCTCAACCTGCAAGTAAATAATAACACTTCCAATGTTCCACCTTATACCCTCAATTTCATAAGCCAATACAAATCCTCCCAATGTCCTTCTTTTATGCATATAATTATTATTATGTTCATAGCTAACTTCAAATACATTCACATATACGTATATCAACGTTATAATTTATATTTTACCATTTAACAGTATTAACACCTACATATTTTACACATTTCCATATAACTACAATCCATCTAATACAATTCCATTCTTAAGCAATCTATTAACACACATGGAGCATCTAAGAGTTTAAATATTAACATATATGCACATTATCCCAAAATATCAATTTACATTTGTTAGACTGCAAGCCTCAAGTGAAGGACAAAACTTGAGGATCTCAACTCGCCAATCTGCTATACTCCTGAAAAAAAAAATTAAATAACCACTAATGAGATAAACTCAGAGAGTAAGGATTATACTGCCATAAATTGTATGGCTAGGAATTCAAGGTTAGCTTACAATAACGATTCTGGTTTATATTCATATACTTCTATCAAGTGAAGGCAATTAACTTCTATAAATTTCAAGGAAATATATAGAACAATAAAACGATAAACAATTGGAACAATAGATCAATTTGCGAATACATATAACAAGAAACTCATAACATTTTAGAATCAAGAATTTATAATTCAAGTAGCTTTTAAACTCATTTATAAGAAATTAATTTGATAATTTATTTAGCAAAAATTAGTACAGTTGGAAGCGGATTGCTTCCCTATAATCTTCAATTATATAGGAGCAGAGGCTTCTCAGGCATGCTTCCTCTACAATCTTCAATTATGTAAGGCATGAGACAGGCCACACCTTATGGCTAGGACCTCAGACCCCCTCCTAGCTTAGGTCCGGATACGTACATCATATCCGCAAGTTTTACCGTGTGCACAAGGTCTGATGTATTACCCACATTAGTCGGGGATTTCTGCTTTGCAACTTGTAACTTCATTTAATTCATTTAACTACAATAACTTATAAATAAATTGGGAGCGATCACTAATAGACCGACCTCCATCAAGAATTTTATAAATATTAATTTATTGCAAGTAAATTGCAATCATTTCTTCAATACTTATTTCAAGTAAACGTATACACAATTTCAAGAAATAATGAGTAATAAATACGATAGAATTTTCATATAATACTTTACATAATCATGGGAGGATTTCAATGAACTCTCATAATACTTTGGTAAGAAAAGATTTCAATAAACATTTCATACAAACTTCAATATGCTCTATTTGAAAACATTAGTGACATATCAAGAATTGTCCAATTTTAATGGACAATAATTCAAAAGACATGAATCAAGGATATTACATTTAATGAACAAATACGGTTCTTGATCAAATGAAAATACCTAAATCAAGGTAGTTTATTCAATGAAATAGCTCATGGAATCAAGACACAATAATAATACTATATTCGATACTCACCTCTACTTAAAAGCTTTCATGCACTAGTTTTAATCCTCACATTAAGCAGTAATGTTCCTCACTATTACCATGCTCTTCTTCTCTTTGCTCACTTCCAGCAGCTACAATTAATTAACTATGTGTTATTATCCTTTAACTGTAATTAACAACTATTGATGCATATTTATTCATTAATCTTAATTTAGTAGTCTTTAGCTAATTTCATTGTTAATTCACATAATTGAATTGAATTTCTATCAATATCAAATTGGAACATTAATTACAACTTAAATAATTTACTTGTTACTTATTGTCATATAAATAGTTCTAATTTTATAAGTCCTTTAGCTAATTTTTATAATTAATTCACATTACTGGTTTGAATTTTTATTAATACCAAATTAGAATATTAACTACAATTTAATCCATCACTAATGTCGATATTATCTTTCAATCCCTAATTATAATTTAATGATTTTTGACACCTAACCAATAGTTAATTAATCAATTTTCACATCTTTATATATCTCAATTGATTCATTTTAGCTTAAAATAAAATAATTTTCTATTCTCTATCTTTTTCCTAATCTTAATTAAAGCCCTAATTATGATTTAAATAACAACTCAACTAATTAACGAATTAAAAATTAAATTCTAACCAAACAACTAATATACCTTAATTACACCTAAAACATACTAATTTCATTTTGTTATTATTTCGATTCAAATCAATTCTTTTGCTAATTTATATATTTTAATTTCAATTCAATTAATAATCCACCTAATCAAGCTTAATCCATATTTATACAAAATTATAATCATCATCCTCAAAGTCTAACCAATTTCTTATCAATTAAATCCTCTAATTTCCAATTTAATTACTAACTCATCCACCTAGACCTATTTTAAATTTAATTAAACCAAGGAACTAAATTAATCAAATTTCCCTTAAATTCCATCAAGTGGCTGTGAGCCATCACAACAAATTCAACATTTAATCAAAGAAAAATTATACATACTCTACCATATTATATTTAAAGAGCTTAAGTTTGATTTTCTTACCTTAGATTTGTCTTTACTTGATTTTTAGTTGGCCAAATGGTTCCTCCTTGAAGGTGTTCTTATTCTTTAGTTGATTCTTTAAGAGTATTTAACACAAAAAGATGAAGAATGGACGGGTAAAATGATGGATGAAGGGGTGGTAGTGCATTTTCTATTTCCAAATTCTATGAATAGGATTTGTGACATTAATCTATTGGCTTTTGGTGATTTCATTCTTCCAAATCCGGCCACATGTTATTACTTTATTTTATTATTTTTATTATTATTATTATTTTAGTCAATCAAGTATTGTCATCTTTGATTTATAGAGAATTCTACCATTTTCTTTTATTTCCATTTCATTTTCATTATTATTATTATTATTAGCTTTTAGGTCATATATATTTTTATTGGCTTTTAATAATTTTTACTAATTATCTACCATATATCTATATTAATTAATCTCTATATTCTAACATTTCTTTTACTAAACAACTAATATTTAATTCATTAAATAATTACATTTTTTAATTACTAGTCTACTTAAAATTAATTATTTTGTTTAACCAATTTCAAAAAACTTTCAATAAATTCTCATCTCTAGAATTTATTTCTACACCTTAATTTATCCACACTAATCTAAAACGAAACTCTATAATTTAAATCTTAACCCAAGGTTTTAACTATATTATTTTATAAAGTTCATGAACTAGAATACAGATGTTACAATTAAGCACATATGATGGAACTAGGTTAACTAACACTTGGGGTATTACAGCTTCGATGTGCCACACACCGGATGTGGTACTTGGGTGATAGGGTCTACCAATGGAAGTGAGGACCAGACCAAAGATGGGTGCCTTATCCTCCTTCGGCTATGACATTTTCCCACAAGCTCGAGGGCGAAGATCTGGTGGATACACTAGCGGGATGGCCAGCAGAGGGATTTCTGGAGCCTTGGTCCAAGGAGGCTTACCAACACTTCATCAGGCAGTATCTTTTACCAGGGGTTCCATTGCCTAGCTCCTATCTCTCTCGGGATACCCCTGTCCCTCGGGATGTCCCTGTCCCTCAAGATGTCATAGCGGGCACTAGACAAGTGAGCATTCTGCTTTTCTAATTTCTTTTCTCTTGACTACTTACTATTGACATCTTTCTTATTGCAAGGTGCGGGGCAAAAGAGATCTCGTAGGGGTGAGGGTGCTTCTTCCTCGATGGCAGCTGGCGGGAAAGACATAGAGGCCACCGCTGACCCATCTCAGAGAGTAGTGTTGGGACGGCTTTCGACTGACCTGTATCCCACATTTCTCTACATGGATGACAGCGGTGTCTTGACGATGGACACTCTTGACATGAGTAGTGTAGCTACTACCACTTATGATCCAGCGGACACCACTCAGATTTCTTCTTTTCTGCCTTTTGTTTATTCCTTATCATTTCATACTCATGTTGCTTATTCTGCAGGTTCCACAGGCTGTGTCTGATCGATATCACCGGATGTACTTCTCCGCTCGTAGGCAGAACACCCTCCTTACTCAGGGTAAGCAACGGAAGCTGGTTAGTCTGTAAACACATGCTTTACAAAATACACACAGTTGTTCACTTCACAAAATTTTATACAATGTTCTAATGCTTATGCATGTTATGCATACAGGATCGAACCCGGATAGCCCTGGTATGCTTACAGACTATATGTACTTGTTCCTTAATTAACTATTATATGCTTATGTATGCAAAAATTGCCTTGCAGGCCATAGCAACGCACAGCTTGAGGAACGTGAGTATCGATTCTTCGACTGGAGCTACCAGGGCGGACAAGATGCAGGCCCCAGTAGGCAAGAACCAAGCTTATAGCTCATGAGGAGGCAACCAGTGGTCATGGAAGAAGAGTCAGAAGAGATAGAATTTGCCAATCAGGAAGAAGAAGAAGAGTCTGAATTTGAATCTTCCTAGATAGCTTTTGATGTATTTGAACCTTGTATTTGAGAATGTGTTTGCACATTAAGACATGTAACTTTTCTTTTTAGACATCATTTCTTGTAAATATGAGTTTGTCTACATGTACAAACTATTTTGGTCCCATTATGTCTTTATATGCTCGCTAGAAAGCCCGGAAACAGGCCCAAATCACTAGAAAATAGAAAAATTGTTGCTCCTGCAGGTCTAGGGCGCTTGAAGAGGGATGCGCCCCTCGACTGGGGCATATGGCTTGCCACACGCCTCAGACAATAGGCGCGTGGTGGGACACGTGCGACTGCTCCGACTCCTTATCTTTCCCGGACTCAATTTTCTCCAATTTTAACCCTATAAAAGGCTGCCTCTTGCCCCAAAACCTCTGTATCTTCATTCTAAACCTTCCCAAGGCAATTCCCAGCTTCAAAAACTCCAAAAACCATGGACCAAAACGCAGACAAAAGATTGACAGCATCCTTTCCGGATTAACTCCTCAAGATTAGAATCGCTTGGCACCTTTTCAACTACGAGGGCTGTTATATTTGCAGAAAGTTACCATCCTCTCTAACCTCCTTGAAGTTGTTGTATCTTATTGGGATCCTAAAACCCATGTATTCCACTTCAATGAAAAGGAAATATGCCCTCTCTATGAGGAATTTAGCGCCATCTTAGGGAGAGCCTTTACTGCTACCGACATTCTTGCGGTACCCAACCTAGAAGTTTCAATTCCTAAAGAAGAATCTAACGTCCTTGGTATGTCATCCATATACCTTCTCCAAAATATCATAAATGACTTCTTTTTGATAGACAACCTGTTAGATCTGATACCCCGGCTTAACCCAGAACACCGTGCATGGTGAAATACTCTATGTTTCTACCTTTTAGCCCAGTTCCTTCTCATCTTTCCTCCTAGAACATGAGACCATCGCCTACTTTCAGTCCTTGCACAGATGGAGGAGGGAAGGACTCCAATTCCCTTAATCCTTGCAGAGACCATCATTAGGCTAGATGACTGGCAATCAACTAGGGTCTTTACTAGAAGCCCTTTGCTACTACAGGTATGTGACTTCTTTCTCCTTTTTAACCCTTTTCTGAATTGTTCTCTTCTTTTAACCCACTTTCTTGGCAGATATGGATGTTAGAGAAGCTAGGGAGGGTGGCTCCACCTCCTGAACATTTGATCACTTGCTATAGACCAAAGCACTATACTCAGCAGGCTATAACTTGGTCTAACGACTCTGCAGATGAGTGGAAGGAATACTTTAGGACTGCACCAGATATATCTATACGGTGGAGGTGCCTTTGGTGGAAAATATGTTCTGTTACTTTATATTTATAAACTTACACTAGGAATGTTCCTCTTTGAGGGCTCCGCGAATCGAATTTCTATTCACCTCAGAGGTTGTGCAGATAGTATGGGCTTCGACAACGCATCCCCGAAGTCATTAACTTTCAGCCCGAGAGTCTTTCACATCCATTTGTGGATCTGTTTGTGCGAAGCTGGCCCCGAAGGACCATCTTATGGAATGTTGACTTGAATGATGATTTCGCCACCACAAATGAGTATAAAGGATGGGTTGCACTTCATGAGCAAGAAAAATATCTTGTTCGACAAGTTGTATTGGTCAGACAACACTTTCCAACTGGAGCAGAGAAGAGACGCAAAGATTATGATGACAAAGGCCATGGGAAAAGGCCTAGAACATGATTTTCATTTATTTTAAGTTGTAATTTTGCATTATTAGCTTTTCAGTAATTCCAAATGTCAACAGACAATAGAAAGAGATAAATAAATGTAGATTTACTCAATCAAAACACTAAAATTCACAATTATTTAATAAAAGCACATTAGTTTGCTTAGATTACAGTTGGATTTTCATCTCTCCTTTTGCCTAAACAGTCCAAAGAGGATTTTATGCTTAGCCTTTCTTTTTCATTTTATTTTTATCTCTAATTTTTGCCTAGAATTGCCTTTTAACCCTATAAGATTTTCAACTCTAGCGAGACTTTCCCTCTTACTCACTTTTACCCTGCTCAGGTATAAAATCTCTTAAGACGGTCCAAATTAATTAGCTCTTTGAATTCATTGCCTTCTAAATCAGACAGAACGACAACTCTCTTGGAGAACATCTTCTTAACCAAATAAGAACCTTCCCAATTAGGTTTGAATTTTTCTCTTAGATCCATAGAAGAAATCCTCGCATACTTAAGAACAAGGTCTCCTTTGATTGAATTGAGACGAACCTTTTTGTTCAAATGCCTAGCAATCTCCTCTTATAAAGTTGATTTTGAAAAAAGGCGTGCATCCTTTTTCCATCCAACAAGGCCAACTCTAAATAGTGATTCTCAATCTACTGAGTTTCAAGGATTCCAGATTGCAATACAACTCTTAGCAACTAAACCTCCACTTCTATAAGCAACACCGTCTCCATCCCATAAACTAGAGAATAAGGAGTTGCTTCGGTTAATGACTCGACTGTGGTTCTGTAACCCCAAAGAGCAAATGGTAACTTATCTACCCAAGCCCTAGTTGACTGAATCATCTTCCTCTAGATGGTTTTGATGCTTTTGTTTGTTACTTCTACTGCCCAAGCCATAGTTGACTGAATCATCTTCCTCAAGATGACTTGATGGTAAGGTGACGATCAATGATGCTTAATCCCTTTCTCTTATAACAGAGCCTTCACTTCCCCTTGGAATTGGACCCCATTATCCGATACGATATGATGCGGAGTTCCATATTTGCAAATCTACTTTTTCTGAATGAACATCACCATCTGCTTGGCCATTACCATTCTGTAAGACTCCGCTTCTACCTATCTAGAAAGGTAATCCTCCACTGCTACCACAATGTACTCATGACCATTCGAAGTTGGAGATGATATCTTTCCGATGATATCAATCCCCCAAGCTGAGAATGGCCATGGAGAAGTCAAGCTTTGCAAATCCATTGGTGGAAAATGGCTCAAATCAGTGTGGATCTGGCATTCGTAACATTTCTTCACCTTTTTTACACAGACTATTTCCATGGTCATCCAAAAGTAACCCTGTTTGAGAATCTTCTTCGCTAAAATTCCTTCATGCATATGTGTGCCACAGACTCCGGCATGGATCTCTGCTATAATAGTATTAGCCTCTTCTTCTATTACACATCTTAGGAGAATTCCATCAGGCATCCTCTTATACAGTTGCCCTTTGAACACTACAAACTATAAAGCTAGACCTCCTTGTGGTCCATTATCCCGTCTATTTATCAAAGTCAGTCACATTCTCCACCCATAAATGTTTAAGAACGATTGCTCAAACATCCCTGTGGTTTCTTTTGTCATCTTCCTTTTCAACCATATCTTTCATCCAAACATGTCCAAGCACTGACTTAGACATCACTTTGGTTCCTTGTACCATCCCTTCTCTCGAGTTGACTATCATCAGAATCACCTTACAGACAAGACAATTATGATGAGGGGGAACCTGTGAACCCTCAATTTTGCATTCTCATGATGTGGCCGCAGCTTGATACCTGCTAAATTTAGTATGCTATGCAGAGTAGGGGACAGTGCCTTAGGAGCAAAAATGGGTTTTCAGGCATAATACTATAAGGATACTTAATTTTGGATCCACCGACACTAACCGGTAATTTTTCAGAATCTAGAAAGCCCCAAAAACTGACCCATGAGTCCCTAAAAGTAACTCAAAAACTTGAAAAATCCTAAAAATCAGTCTGCCAGCACAGATAGGCGCACCGTCCGCCGGTACTCTGTGCGGAGCCTCTAGCTATCCCGGTGGAGCCCCCAGGTATCTTCGTGAATCCTCCCTGGCGCACTGACACAGTGTCAGTATGACGAGTCAGGGATCCGCCAGATGGTCTAGCTGATCCGCTGCCAGCCTTTACGGTGGCAGCCGCCGAAAGGCTCGGCAAATTCGCCACCTGTCCCGACGACTAGTCCCTCCTCTGCATGCAGAAATTCCATTTTTTCCCTTTCCATCCTGATTTTTCACCCTCTATCCTTTGGTCTTTTCACTCTTTCATTGCCCAAAATACCCCTACCTCATTTTGCCTATAAATAGGCCCTCCTACTCCTCATTTTTCTTCTCCCCAAGAGTTAGTGTTGATGGCTATCTACTACTCTCTCTCTCTCTCTCTCTCTCTCTCTCTCTCTCTCTTTCTAATTAATCTCTTATACTCTTTTTGAGTCCTCCTTGGATTAATTCTAAATTAATTAATTAAATCTACTCTCCTTGAGTAAGATCCCCAATTTTCAAGGCCGGTAAAATAGAACTCCGGTTCGGAAAAACACTTTGCTCTACTCAAAATTTCCCAAGAGAAGGTACAGCATCTTCTCTCACCAACCCTTAAATCATCCCCCCAAATTAAATCAATCAGATCAATCCCTAAACCCATCCACCTCATAGTGGAATGAACTACATGGATTTTGATCCTCATCAATGGTATACGTAGGCACGCTTGGAATTTAACTCCAAGCCTCAAATCCAAATCCCCAATCAATCAATTTCCCCTCTATTTTGTAAATATTTGTATTTAATTTCGTTGTAATTAAATTAATTATTTTGGAGTAAATGTGCGACCTTGTGATTTTCATAGTACCCATAAGAGCTAAAGGAAATACTCTCCTTTACTTGTGGATGTTTAATTACTTGTTTTTAGTTTCCATGCATCCATAATTATGCCATGATTATAAATCGCCACTAATATTTTTCATCCATGAAATCAATTTTTAAGTCAAATTAAACTTAGGAGCCAAATTTAGAATCAAATACCTAGTCCCCGAGTTCAACTTGGTTCGAAGGCTAGTAATTTTATCCTTGGGCAAATTAATCAGAAATTAATGAATTGAAGTCAATTTTGGGTTTTTCCTTAATTTTTCCATTTAAATGAATTAGAGTAACGACTCTCGAATTCTTTTCCAAAAATCAAATCAATTTGCCAAATAAGGCAATAGTCGCTTCCAATTGTGAGATCGAACTAGAAAGAGCATTTCGGATTCCCTAGCGGACTGGACATAGGTGCTCGGGGGAGGCCTCATAACTTTAAAATTGTTATTGTGTGGTGCTCGGTTTGGAATTTCTGAAGTTTCCTTGAAATGGGTTCGTTTTCTTCCGTGGTTTGAAATGGTGTTGAAAGGAGATAGAAAATCGAGTCTGGTTCAAATTTGCTTGAGTAACATCTGGTCTGATTTCATCGAAGCTGTAATAAGCTTCATCCTTAGTGTTCTAAGTAAAAATCGGGTCTGGTTTGGTGGCATATTGGTTTCAGTAATATTTTCCCTCTCATGATATCTCTGTGTTCTTCCTTTTGATTGCGTTTTGGAATAAATTAATTGGTTTTTTATATATATTATATATTATATCATATTTCAGTATTTTAGAGTTTAATTGAAAATTAGATCTGTGTTGGATTTGGGCTTAATCGGACATAACAAAATGAAATTTTTGATATATTTAAGCAAATAGTTTGTGGTTTATTGCGTTATAGTATTTCTACTTTCATGGGTCTATTATACTTGAAAATGAGTCTGGTGTTGATATTTTTAGTGAAGTTTTCTGTTTGGTTCATTTTGTAGTTCTTATTGTTTTCACATATTTAACGAGTCTAGTGTTGATAGAGCATGTTCTTTTCCCTTGGGTCTGGTTTTGGATTTTATTATTGTTTGGAATTCAAAAAAAATAAAAACCGGAAAATATGAATCTAAATTTGAAAATTGTGAGAATATTTGGGTCTGGTTTTTATTTGTTTTTGTTTATATAATATGAAAATGAGCCTGGTTCCATATTCTATGTGACTGATCAATTCCCCAAGAAAAAAAGAGTTTAGAAAAATAATAAAATGGGGTTTTTAGGATCAAATATGTGTTTGATTCTGTGTGTTTTAAGAAATTGATTTTGAATCTTAGAATGGGGTCTTAATTTCGATTTTTTTTTTATTATGGGGTTTAAGTTTTATTAAATTTGGATTCGTGCCTATCTTTATTGAAAAAAAAAAAAAAAAAGGAGTAAAAAAATAATAAATATAAAATTGAAAAATGAAAAAAATATGAAAATGGGGGCTCGTAAATTAAAAATACAAGAAAATAAAATGGGGTTAATCAGACAAATTAAAAAGGGTCTGGCATTCTTTTTTTCTTTGGGCATTAATTTGGTGTTGTTTGACAGGTCGGAAAATTGGAGTTTTGGAAGATTTTAGTTTTACTTTATTTTTATTTATTTATTTATTTATTTATTTATTTATTTATTTGGGCATGTAATAATTAATTTTTATTTTCTGCTTGTATTTATGTTTTGAATGTATGATTTTTTTTAAAATAATTAAAAAAAAGAAAAAGAAAGTAAATGAAAATATTACTTTACACTACACAATACACACATAGTCTCGATTTGTTGAGGCCAACGATGGACTAATGGTGATTCGACGAGCCAGTCTCTCTTTCGCCATTGCTCTTGAGGTTTTTCATGAACGCCTCTAGCAGTGATTACATAAAGAAGGGAGATCACTAATCATGAAATTAAATTTTGGCAAAATAAAATGATTCAAATAAGAATTAAAGAAATTAATTGATAAAAATGGAAAATTGATATGGTTTGGACTTAAAAATAAAATATATGTATATATATATATATATTACTTTATATGATTCACCAGTTTTCTTCCAAAGATAAAAAGGGATTTTATTTATTTATTTATTTTAAAGTTTTGTTTTGGGCAATAATGAATACCATACCTAAAAAATACAGAAATATTAAGAGAATTAATTTAACTTCTGGCTAGGTAACTTGAAATTGATATTTTAATTTGGTTTGAGTTAAAATTGCAATTTATTTATATTAAGGTAAGTTAATTTTCGTAATCATTTGTAATGATAAAATAAATTCCGATCCTGAATTAACTTATTCAATTTTAATTTACAGCCAGAGTTAGTTGATTTTTTTACCTTTTCTAAAAACAATATATATATATATATATATAGTATTTTTAGTGTATTTGTGGTTCTTTCTTTTCTTTTTGTTGCAGGCTTGAAATCATAGTGCCAAAAAAAAATAATAAGAGAAAAATTTAAGAATAGCATTTATTTATTTGTATATTTTAATTTTCTTTTTTGTTTTGAGATTGTAAATAATATTCAAGATTATGTTATTGTTATTTTAAAATGATTCTACCAATTGAAATGAACATCTTTGTCTTTTCTACTCCCGGTTTTTTTTTTAAATAAAAGATAAAACATTAAAATAGCCTAATTAAACCCAAATCAAATCAAGATCTTCATTTACTTCAATTAATAAAATGTAAAATTGATTGCTTCTAAAAAGAAAGATAATAAAATTTTAAAATAAATACATTCTTTATTCACTTGTTAGTTAAATTACAAAATAAAATAAGTGCACTAAATAAATAATGAACAACAATATCTTAAGCCAATTTTGTCTTTCTTAAAATTAACATGTTGAGTGCCTCACACCTTCTCTCCGTGTTTTCGACTCCCAAACTCAAAAGTTAGTATTGGTCTAGTCAATCAGTATCACAAAAGGTTTTCCAATTGAATCTTTTAAAATAAATCAGTAGGTGGCGACTCTATTTTTTTCAAATAAATTAATTTTCTTTATCAATTTTTGTCATTTCATCGCTTTGAAAACATTGTGACAAGTACCATGCACTAAAATCCTTCTATTACGAAATTCGATCTTAGCTAGGGTCATGGTTTAGTCAAACCCTAATGTGCCTCGACCATATGTCCTCATTATGGTTCTAATTCTCGATAAACTCGATTTCTACTATAAATATTTTTTAGTGAATCTTAATTATCTTGGCCAAGGATTTGTACATCAAGAACAACCAGATAGCATAGGATATCTTCCCCATTTACCCAAGTCAATAGATTATATCTGAGTGATCACTTACCTTCATATATAATTAGTTAGGGCCATCATATGTCATATATTTGTGCATGGATAGCATCGGTATGGAAGCAGTAATAAATCCTAACCAATAACCGTGTCACCTCAAATCAAAGGATTATATGCACAATCATGACCTAAATGACGAATTATTGACTAATAGTAAAACTCCATATATTCATCATCTAACGTCACAGTTCGACTACTCATCCAATGAATATCCACATGTTTGTTTTGACATCACATGTCAAGTAGTATGAGACTCACTACCTTCATAATCATAAGTACCCCATACTGACTATGAAAAACAACAGATGTGATGGTCTTCCGGAAATAATGATGCCCAGTCAATAATCCTATGACCATGAACATTTTAAAGTATTCATACCAGAGCAATCTATCACTCATAATCTCAACTCTTGAGAATATATCCTCTTACAAATACTTAAGGACTATTGTCACGACTCGTCTTTGAGCCATTACTGTCCTAGGAAATAAGGAGACATAAGGTCACCTAAACTCGTAGAACCCCTTACTACTTATTATTAGTTGCCATCAATTACCAGTTATCATTACCCCATAATCGAAACCATAATCTCACTTTAATAAAATCCAATACCATATTAAAGATTTGTGATCAGTTAATTGTAGACTGAAAACCTTTTTTCATACTTTTACTTTTGAATTTCATTTTCCATTTAATATAATTGCAGCTCACTATAATTTAATTAAGTGCTTGGACTGCAGCATTGTTATATCATACCATACATCATGCATACGATAACCTAATATCAATATTACCGACTTTAAAATCCATGGAGCTCTAGAATTAAACTTCCGAATTTACATCCATACCATATAACCAAAATAGCAGAGCAATTCTCAAGTGAAACCTAGAACTTGGAATTTACCTTACTGGCCTATCAACTGGTCCTGAAAAATAAATAATAACTAAGGAGTGAGACAGAGCTCAGTGAGTACATATACAGAATAAATAATATTCGAACAAATAATAATAGTTTCCTTTTTAAACAACAATGATGTTAATCAAAATTGTTCTTATAAAACAATTTCCATAATTATAGCAACAATATAACTTTAGCAGAAATTAATCATTTTCTTGGAAATGGTGTGTTTCCCCCATAATTAACGAGTGGCGGCTTACACCTTGCTCACTCTCACATGCCTAGTCACACGTACAACTGATCGGGTCATATGTACTGAGTTCATTAAACCTTTCCCAGCTAAGGTTCGGATAATCTTACCCTATCCGCAGGTTCCATTACCATTGTTCACAAGGTCCGATGTATTACCCCACATCAGAGGGGTATTCTGCTTATCATGTAATTATTATAACCATATATCATTTCTATCCATGAATTGATTCAATGGATAACATATCAATAACAATTTAATTTCCATTATTGGTCATATTTAAAAGACCAAAACAATAAAGGCTCATTTGACCAAATGACATAAAGAATAAATTACTCAATTTGGCTCATTAATCAATAAATAATAATACTTTACCAAAGAGTTGCAATGCATTTTAAACAAGAATGGATTGAGCATAAAAGCTCATATTCAAGGCACAAAAACAATAATACTATTTGTACTCACCTCGAAACTCCTTAGCTCCTAATAATATAAACGCTGACTAAAATCGAGTCTCCTCAGTATCTCGGAGAATACTCTTTCCTTTTAATTCTACAACACATAATACAAATCGAATATTGTTGACCTCAAGGTTTCATATGTGATTTTGATAATGCAAAATATTATTACTACTAACAAGTTTATTTAGTGTTGTTGTTGTTAGTAGGTAATATTTGATTGCTATTAATGCAATTAAGTAAAGAAATTGAATTATGAAGATGAAAAGAGTATGTGAAATCAAGAAACTCATGTGAAGAAGGATGATCTCCATGGAAGCAAAACTGTTGACTGAAGTTTGAAGAATAAACTGTACTAATTAAGATAGTTTATGTAATACTCCAAACATGCATGTATTGATTCTAATTGATGATATGAATGATTTACATGTGTTATTACATGTCTATTAGCGTATTAGATTGATTTACATGTGTTATTACATGTCTATTAGCGTATTAGAGGAACAAGAGTAAGAACAATGGGCAAGACAATCAAGGCAAGGGAAAGGGAAACAGTACTCAGATGCAAGCTACAGAGATTCCATCTCCTTCTGCAGTGCAAAGCCAATCAAGAAGGGGAGGCCAAGGGAGAGGCCAAACCCGTAGCATTTCGGTGGCTTCTGCACCAGGAAATTTCAGTACCCCGAGGTCTTCACAGCAGGGATTTACTATTCCCACTTGTCCCACATGTGGGAGAAATCATATGGGTACTTGTAGGCTTGCCACCGGGGCATGTATGGGCTGTGGTCAGATGGGCCACTATGTTAGATATTGTCCTCACAGAAAAAGATAACACACTGCACCTGCAGCCTCACAGCCTACAGTTCAGATGGCCAGGTCAGAAGCACGGAGTTCATATGGCCGTGGAAGGGAAGCGAGCCAATCATCAGGTGCTCGCCTCACTGTTGAAGAAAAAGGAAAGGGGAGAGTATTTGCAATGAATCAGCAGGAAGCCCGAGCAGCTAACACTACTGTACAGGTACTATTCTTATCCAAGGCATACATGCATGGGTTTTATTCGATTATGATGCCACACATTCATTTGTGTCACCAAGTTTTGTAAGGAAATTGGGGAAGGGTAGAGAGAAAATGGAAGTCCCTTTAGAAGTGTCTACTCCTTTAGGTGAACTTATAGATGTGCATTATGAGTACACTGTATGCTTGATAGAGATTGAGGGGAAAAGGCTCCTGGGTGACTTGGTTGAGCTAGAAGTGCTAAAGTTTGATGCAATACTTGGCATGGATTGGTTGTCTCAACACCATGCACATATCGATTGACGAGAGAAGAGAAGAGAATTCAAGAAAGATGGAGAAGATGCATTCATGTATCAAGGGGATAGAAGTGATGTTCCTTCTAATCTCATATCAGCAATTGGGGCTAGAAGATTGTTGAGGAAGGGATGCAAAGG
>CATKHJ010867094.1:0-15264 GCA_949750685.1 Vernicia montana
AAAATAAAATAAAATAAAATAAAATACTAAAAATATTTTATAATTTATTTATAAATTGTTAGAATTATTTATTCTTCAAAATAAGTAATAATATTATTAAATTATCAAGAACTGAACCAAAATTTGAGTTTAAATAGGTAAAATAACTTTAAGAAAATAGAGTTATCATCTGAGTCCAAGATTGCCTGCATAAAGTCTCAGTTAGTTGGAATCAAAGGACAATCAATTTAGAAATCAACAAGGGAAGCGCTTACTTCTTTAAGTATTTTTTGATGCCTATCCAAAGCCTCTCCAGCAGACTTTAACAATGAGGTAAGAGCAGGCTGAAGAAAGGACAGGGGCATTGCAGAAACTACTAGTAATGGAGCTCTGACAGCAACCCCTTCGCTTGCATCAACCGGCTCCACAACTTGCTGTCATTTAGAAGGAGGCTCAGAAGAATCAGACAGGGTTGCTGAATAAGAACTTGTCCTTTTCGATTAGTAGTAAGGTCAAGAGTAGACTTGTCCTTTTCAACAATTATTTTGTCCTTATTCACTAAGGACAAGTCTCTCTCAACCAAAGTAGATCGAAGAGCCTCCACTTCGGCTTCAGCTTTTTGACAGGTCTCGCTGCTTATTTTTAGCTGGGCCTCTATGTCGGCTCTTTCTTTCTCCAACAAAGCACTCATTTGTTTTTCCTCCTCCAATGCTATCCTGGCAGCAAACAGCTCTGCTTCCAGCTTCAAACAAGCTTCTTGCCTTTCCTCAGTAGCTTTCCTAGCAGCATCTAGGAGGCTTAGCTGAGTGCGAAGCTTGTCTGAGTCCAGGATTGCCTGTATAAAGT
The DNA here is from genome assembly GCA_949750685.1 of Vernicia montana. NCBI lineage: Eukaryota > Viridiplantae > Streptophyta > Magnoliopsida > Malpighiales > Euphorbiaceae > Vernicia > Vernicia montana. The sequence continues at coordinate 826 of CATKHJ010867094.1, forward strand.
CTCAGTTAGTTGGATTCAAAGGACAACCAATTTAGAAATTAATAAGGGAAGCGCTTACTTCTTTAAGTATTTTTTGATGCCTATCCAAAGCCTCTCCAACAGACTTTAACAATGAGGTAGGCGCAGGCCAAAGAAAGGACAGGGGCACTACAGAAACTACTGGCAATGGAGCTTTAACAGCAACCCCTTCGCTTGCATCAACCCATTCCTCAACTCACTGTCATTTAGAAGGAGGCTCAAAAGAATCAGATAGGTTTACTGAAGAAGAACTTGGCGAAACTGTATTCTTTTTCCTCCCCGCCAGAAATTCCTTTATTGTTAATTTCTTTTTAGAAAGTTTAGCGGGAGGAAAAGTTGTCTTTGCCAATGATTGCTCCTCCAAAGCAGTTCTTGAAGCTGCGATTAAATCGATTATTAATTGCGATGGAGGAACTGGAGAAGGTGGATGCGACTCCAAAAGAGGAGAAGTAATAACTGGCCCCACTGAATCTGCAAAGACAAAATCTTAAATATTAGCAAAGCTAATATATTAAGGAAGATGGATAAAACATGAAATAAATAAAGCAAATTGCCTTCTAAAGCCAGCTATTCTTCGACAACTGGAATCTTCTTAAGAGAGGGGTAAAGGAGACGGAGTCTAGTAAAATCAGGCGAAGAGGTCTTCTTCGTCACATACCTCTCCCATGCCAATATTTCTGAAGCAGTAGGAGGTCTTCCAGCCTTAACACTTTTCGACTATTTTATTTTATCACTCTCGGGTATTTGAAAATCAGATTCACTTAAGGATGTTAAAATAAAAGGCGAGGCAAAAGTAAGATTGATGGGGTTATTAGTTATACCTTTTCTAGATTCCGGTACATCTAAATCTTTTGCCAGCGAAGCCAGCTTGGCATTAAAGGCTGCATCATTAGCAATATCCTCCAGCTGCCTTTCAAGGTCTCTCAATTTCTCTGCTGCTCTGGAGTTATGAGCAAACACCTCCAAGACATTTGGAGGAGGAGGACCCTTCCTTTTCGGCTCCTTTTGAACTAGTGACATTACCCTTTTTCCTTTATAAGTAGGAGGAAGAGGTAAAGGAGGGGGAGGAGGTGGAATGACTCCACCAGGGGGTCTAATGGATATTCCTGAGCGAGGAGCAATGATAGGACGAGGAGCAGTGACAGGGCGAGGTACTTCTACCCTTTCGGTAACGGGCACAGTAGGGTTAGAGGCCTTGACAAGTCTTCGCCTCGCCACAGGCACCTCTGCTGGAAGCTTTTTAGCTTGTTTATCGGAGTCCTTAACTGGTGGGGGGCCAAAGTCAGCTTCGACTCGTACCCTTAACCTCCCAGTTGAAGGATCTATAATGGGCAGCTCAGAGGCTGGAATATAATTCCTGGGGGGATACCCTCTCTGTCATCTTCAGAATATTATGATAGTGTTCAGGATTCTTCGTCTTGACTGCAAACACAAATACAACGAAGCTCATAAAGAGTACAAGTATGCACAATTTCAATATGGGATATAATCATAAAATTTTATGAATAAAAATATACCTTGGACGTCCATAAGGCGTATTCTTAGGGTAGGATTTCCTTCTGCATCCCTCAAATGTATGGCGGACCCCATCTTTTTCACATCATACACATATCTCTTTCCAACGAGAGTCTTAAGGTCTTGTTTTTCGCTATTAGTTAATAGCTCTAGCCATTCACTTAGGCCTTCGACTGGTAGCAGCAAATGGCTAGGAATCCCAAAGCCAGTTGATTTGGAGCCGAGACCATCAGTAATCTCAACTAGTCCAAATTTTTTCTTCCAATCCTTTATTTTCTTATCCTTGCCTATAAAAAGGCCTCGAAGGGGCCTGGCAAAGGTCATGTACACACCAGGGGACCCTTGAGCACTCAGCAGGCAGAAGAAACACTGGAAGAGCCGGGCAATAGGATGAATTCCATAGGCGAAGCACAGAACTTCGAAGCAATGCATGTCCCTGATGGAATTAGGAGTCAGCATCATTGGATTGACCTGGAAATAGTTGAAGCATCCCACCATGAACCAGCTTCTAATTAATGATAGAAGATGATGTAATGACCCAAATCCATGGGGAGCATAACATTTGGGTCACTCGAGTAAACTCTCTCGTGAGGTTGAGCAAGGTGAAAGACAAACTTCTCATTGAAATCCAGATTGTCGCTTAAGGCTACGAACTCGCCAGGACCACCAATAGGCTCGATCTCTCCCCAAACTTGGTTGAGGATCTCTTGGAACTGAGCATCACTAGCCAGGACGACTAATAGGCTCGATCTCTCCCAAAACTTGGTTGAGGATCTCTTGGAACTGAGCATCACTAACCCTGTCTCTCCTAGGGTAAGTATCCTTCTTGGGAGCCATTGAAAATTAAATGGAAGAAAAAAAGAAAATTTTTGAAAATTTTGAAAGAAGAAGGGAAGCAAAAGCAATTTCACAAATCAAAAGCAGCAAATAGGAGCTCTAAAGTGATGAATTGAGAGGTTTATATAAGGAAGAAATTCTTACCAACCGTCGCTCAATAATGAGAAAACCCAAAAAGTGGTTATCAATTTGAAATTTCCTTGAAAATCGTACCAGTTTAGTGCCACGCAGTCATGCCTGCATCTAAAAAGACGTGCAATTAATGGAGCGATCTCTCAACTGTCAAGTGCATTAAATGAATCAGAGATGATTGATACGCCTCACGTGATAGCTATTGGCGAAGATTATGCAATCAATATCAGCGCTTTGCTTTTGGAGAAGTGGGTAAAAACTACTTCGACCATATATGGTATATCTTTGAATAAGATGAATCAGAAGACAAAGTGTTTCTATCAAAACTCCATTAATGCTCTTCGCTTCAAAGTAACAGGGGGGCCTCTAATGAGGGACAAAAACAGCTAACATTGTAATGGGCTCAAACTTTTCATAAAACCCACTATGATACAGTACCACGGTAGAGTAAGGGAAGGTGAAGACTGAAGCAAAGGCCCATTAAAGAAAAACCCAAGGGGTCACTTATTACTACACCAAGGCGAAGACATCACTTCGCCCTTCGCCTAAGCTATTCACCCTCATTGCAATAAATACAGCTTGTTCAACAAGTTTTCTAAAGAAAGCTGAGATCACAAAGCATCTACGTCACCTTGCTTTTATCAGAAGAAAATCATACTTATGCGGCGTACTCACGCCTATTCCTACACCGACTATCTGCAATCTAACAAGGATAAGGACAAGTGCAGACCTTATCTTTCAGAATCTTAATATCAACTTCATCAATCAAAAGGTATTTGATCTTTCCCCATTTACCCTTTAACCTAAAAGGCATGGGGCCTATAAAAGAAAGGAAAAAAATCACAAATGAGGTCAGATTGAACTCTACATCTCTCTTATCTCCTTTCTTTTCATAAACATAAAACATATACTGACTTGAATGTCAGAGGCTCTTCGTTAGGCAATCAGCCTAGCCCTCCTGATTTTATTTATCTTTGCAGAACAACTTAATCAAGGCCCAACAACTGAGATTCAGCAAAAAACAATACTTGTTGATTTAATATTCATCAAAATGCAATACTGAAAATTCCAATAATGGATAATTTCTAGGCAATAAGGCAAATTAAAATTTTAGATAATGGATGTAACTAAGAATTTATGAATTATAGGCTATAGCAATACAATCAAACAAAAAATACATTATTAGTAGTTCAATTTGCACATCTGGATTTTATTTTTCTTCTTTTTTTTGCAAGTTGATTTCTATAATTTGATTATTAATTCACAAAATTTTTTGCTAAAGAAAATCTCAAAAATTTTGTTCACTTGTTAAATGTGAGAATCTTATAGGAACCTGCAGGCTTAATATTGAGATTTGCCATGAATGTTTTCCATCTTGAAAACCTGAATTTAAATTTTATTTCCACTAAATAATATAGTAATTATTGAATAAATGTATTAATAATAAATTAGAAATATGCATAGCTATGCAGTAAAAATTTAAAATTTCATTAAAAAAATTTAAGTTGGAATATACAAATTGGATTGTAGTTGACTTTTTTTAGAAATATAAAGAGATACAAATAATACTAGTACAAGAAATATAACAAAAATAATATAAGAAATTTATTTTTAATTAAAATTAACTAATATAAATTTATTTTTATTCTTGTATCCTTGTATACTTCATTAACTAAAGTGTGAGCTCCTAACCAAAAACTGAAAGTGAGAGCTTCTGCATATATGAAGAAAATTTCTCTTGGTTTGTGAGCATGTAAAAATTGGGGAAAAAAAATTAATAGCACATTTACATCAACAAGCAAAGTACTAAAGTCCTTATGAATATGCCCAAAAATAAATTTAAAAAATTAACCATAAACTATGAATACGCCTAAAAATATGAAAAATCCATTAATCAGTCTAAATTGAATTGCCAAATGGAACCAATTTTTTCGGTTCAATTTGGTTTAACACATAGTTTGATTCGGTTCGGTTCAATTTTGTATTACAAGAATTTTAATTTGTTCAATTTTATTGATTCGGTTTGGTTCGAAAATCGAACCAACTGATGCTTATCCCTAGACTAATATAAAATTGATGAAAATTTAATAAAAAGAGATTGATAAAGATTATTAAAATTGAATCATAAACTCAAGCTTTTTTTTTTTTTTAATAATTTGAGAGAGACAATTGAATTTTAATGTTTATTTATAAATAATTTCATTTTTATCATTATTAAAATTTGTGTGGATGAATGGTATAAATTAACGATTTATATTTGAGTTCTTATCACTAATTTTAAATTGTTTGACAAATATAATAGTTAAAATAATATAATGCTTCGATATTTAATAATTTTTATTCAAAAATATAATTAAAATGTTAAAATGTATGTTTTTTAGTGGATAGTTGTTTTTAATTATTAACTATTAATCACTATGTTTTTAGTTATTAACTATTAATCACTAATAAAAATATAATTATAATGTTAAAATTTATAATTTATTGAATGATAGTTGTTAAAATTTAAATATTAATTAAAAAGAAATAATGAAGAGGTAACAAAATTTGGTATCACTGTGGTTTTTTTTTTTTTTTTCAAATTTCAAAAAAATAAGTATTAGAAAATATTTTTAAAAAATTATTATTTTTTTATTTATTTCTTATTTATCCAGAAATATTTTGAAAATAAAAAATTTTGATTTTTAAAATCTTATTTTTATTTTTAAAAAATAAAAAATAAAAAATAATACTGGACGGACATCCCATAATGCAGGTAATGAGAAATAACCTTAACAAAGTTTTCTTCTCTTGATATAATTTTCTTTGTAGTAATAAAAAGAAATTTTCTTTTGTGAATTTAGAGGCAAAATTTTATGTTTTCCCACCTAACTTTTCTTTGGTAAAAATTATATACTCCCTCAATTCTTTTTTTAATTGACGTTTTTTAAATTTTCTTTTAAATTATTTGCCATTTAGTCATTTTTTTCTTATAATTTAATATAATTAATTATTTTTTAATTTTTATAAAATAATAAAAAATACTAATTAAAAAGTAACGGAGGAAGTAATTCCTCATGGGATGAAGGAAATTTTCCATTTAAAATGCGTTGACCCTTCCTAATAGAGGAACTCGAGCATTAATGATGAGATTTTGTTGCTTATTTATTTCTTTATTTGGAAGAGGGAAGCCAATCCTAGAGATTTGGTGAAGATACTGAATTTTGACAAACCAAATATTTTATTCACCATAATTAAGAATTAATTATTGTTGATTAGTATATTAAATTTGTAGTTTTGAATTTGTTAATAATATTAAAAGCAATCATATCTATTCAAATATATATAGGAACTTAAAATAATCATTAAGTTGAAGGTATTTATTTTTTTATTAGATTACAAATTCTACTACACTATCAACACAATTAAAAAATATTAAAAAAATTTAAGTCAAATTTTCTTTTTTAGTGTTAAAAAGAATATTTAAATTTGAGTCTATTATATATATTTATTGTTAATCTATGTCTAAATATGTAATTTAAGTTAATTTTTTATTTTAATATTTTTTTATAAATTATTTAATATTTTTATTCTTAAATTAAGATGCATTTTTTTTAGTAAGAATAAAATATATATGTTACTAAGAAATATAGTACTACACGGTGAGATGACTTGAGTTTTAAATCTCAAGTTCTCAAATATTAGCAGTAAAAATATTTAATTATTTTTATTTGAATTTAGTTGATAGATTTCATATTTAGAAATTAATAAAAAGGGATATAAGGGTGACTAGAAAAAGGAATATATCTATTTATAATATCTATAAATGAACATTGAAGGTACATATTAATTGATAAAAATACTTTTATTAATATTATTGCATAAGGAAATCTAATTACGGTAGGATTTACATTTTATTATTATTATTTTAGTAAATCTTATTATAGTAAGATTTGGATTTGTTTTAAAATTTATTATAAAAAGAACTATTTCATCAAATTTTTTTATCAAATTTTAAAGGTTTGTTAGATTTTTCACATATCTATTTCATTTAAATTTAAGCCTAATATATTTTTTCATAATTTAGGTTAATTATATATCATGCTAATGAAATGTACAACTTCATTTTCATTTTCTTTTGATTATTTTAAATTATAGTTTTTAGATATTGATTGTCATTCTATACAATTTTGTTATATTGTATTATATTATTAAAAAATCTATAATTGTCCAAGAACTATAATTATAATATTCAATTTTTGTGTTTCAATTTTAATCTTATGCTTTATTTTATTTTTTTTTATTTTTAATCGATCATCACTTAAATATAATATTGTGATTTATATATAACTATGCTTGATATACTATTGTATATTTAATTTTATAGATATTTTTTGTAATTCAATAAAATTAATCATAGACATCTTGCAATGATGATATATTAATTTTTATTTTTTCTTTAATTAATGTATTAATATTAAAAATCTAATATTATATTTTATATTTTTTATATATATTTTGTTCATTGTATGGGTATTGATAGTAGATATAATTAATCTTAAATGGTGTCTAAACTTTTTAATTTTTACATTTTTGATATTTGAACTTGTTTTTTTTTTTTTTTGTTCAATTAAGTGTTTGAATTGATATATTTTTTTTAATATTTCCATATCTATGACCGGTTTTACATGTTAAAGTATTATATTACTCATTTTATATGCTAAAATAACTTAAAAACCCTTATTTCTCATCACTTAATTTATATTTTCTATATATTTTCTTTCTTTTTCTCTCTTTATTTTTTATTTTATTTTTTCAAATACTTTGTTTCCTTTTTCAAATTTATTTGATGATTATAGAAAAAATAGAAATGAATTTAATTTAATGATTGAATTTTTATTTTATTTTTCAAAAATAGAGAGAAAAATAGTATTAATTTTTAATTTTTTTAAAATGAGAAAAAATAATTATAAAATTTGTTATTTATAGTTTTATTTCTTACAAAGCAAATATAAATTAAAAAAATAACAACGAAAAATGAAGAAAGAAGAGAAAAAAAAAATAACATTTAAAAAAAAAGATATTTAAGTAAATTTATTGTTTAAAATAAGATATATAATCATTTTAACCTATAAATATTATATTGTATAAAAATTAATAAGTTTAAACATTTAATTGAATAAAAAACATTGTAAATATCAAAATAATAAAAATTAAAAAGTTTGAATACCATTAGTGCAATTTTTCTTTTCTTAATATATTAAAACAACAATTTTACTCTGTGTAAATTTAAAATAATATATATTTCTAAAAAAGAAAATAATATAATATTTAATAGTTACAGTGATTGGGTTGTGTCTTGAACGCGCCAGAAGTGAGAGTGGGTGTAAAAAATTGAAAAAATTACAGGTTATATCTAATTTTTTGTTTTATTTATCTTTTTACCTCGCGTTTTTATTTCTTACTTTTTTGTTAATTTTTTTTTTCTTTTATACGTTTTTTTTATTATTTAGTTTTTTCCACTTTCTACGCCTCTTTACTGTCTCTTTGTTTCTTTTTTTTTTCTTCGATTTTTCTTTCATTTTTTTCATATATTATTCTTGACCAACCAACCAAATCCAGAAATCATTTTCTCTTTAGCAATTACATAGTCATTGAAGAAAGTAGTGTTGTTTGTCATAGTGAGAGCCAATATTCGAGAAACAGAGCGCTAATGTCCTCTTCTTGCGCTTAATTAGTTCAATTTTAACCTCCTCAAAATCTATTATGTTTACCTTGTATACAAATACTCAAATGAAATAAACTCAAGAGAAACAAAAACTCAACTTTAAATTTGCAGCCAAAAACCCATTGTTAACTTAATCAAGCAAAACAGTAAAGAATTGGAAAAAAAAAAATACTTGCAAAAAATGAGAACTGCCCGTGATGATTGGGACATTTGATCGACATATACTTTTAGCTTCATTTTTATCTTCTCTGCCACTTTATCAATAGTTTGGTGATGTTTGATTTACCAGTTTCTCTGTTTTTGGTTTTAGTTTTTAAAAAGCTTAATTTTTTTGAGTTGCACATTGAGTGAATAGTGAACTTTGACTCTCACCATATCTCAGGTGGATTTCCTACGGTTTGTAAAGTTCGAAACAGGCCAAGTAAAACTGTGTACTTTAAGTAAATATGTTGTTATTATGTTTATTTTTTGGAGTGCCACCTGTAATTATATAAAATGAGAAGACAATTTTATTACAGAGTCTCCATTTTTATTAACATTTCTATCTTTTCTTTTATTTTGAGTATAGGTTTGGTTTATTTTATTTATATATTTGGTTATTTTTTGTTAATTTGATGTATATGTTTAGTTTATTTTGTATACTCATAATATATCAAGAGTATACCATTTGTTGTTATTATAATAATTTTTAATTCAATATTTTTTTACAAATTTTAAAATAATGAATCAACTAACAACTTAGTTTTTTCAAATTTTACTAAAATATATTAAATATATATTAAATATATTGAATGAACACCATTTTGAATTAAAATATCAATTTTAAAAATAAACACTAAAAATTTAGCAGGTATATACTAAACATACACCTAATATAAACTCAAAATATATTACGAGTATATTCAAAATAAATCCAACATATACTATTTCACTGAAAAACATAAAAATGTAAAAAAATTGCTAAAAAGTATATTTTTGTAAAAAAAAAAAGCCAAAAAATATATTTTTATAAGAAAATTGATTAAAACATAAAAAATGTAATATTAAGATTTTTTTTTAAGCAACTCTGTAAAAATTCTTAAAAAATTTGCAACCTAAGAGAAGAAGAAGAACAAGATCTGACGGAGGAGATGTGAGAGATTGTGGAAAATGAATGGAATGGGTCCCAGCAAAGAACAGTACAACTATTTCAGACGGTGGATCTGAAACTGAAATTGGAAGTTTCTACGAAACACAATAAAACACGTTGTACATCTGTGCCACTGTCCGTACATTGGGAAATGTAAATTTATTGGCTGGTCTAGAGACTATAGACAGGACTTGGTTGGATCATTTGCTACTTCTTTAAAATTAATTTCATCACATGAAAAAAATTAAAAGAAAAAAAAAATCAATTAAATATTTTATTGATAAATTTAATTCATTCTAAACAGAAAATTAAAATTTTATTAGTAATTATGTTTTTTAATATCTTAAATTCTTATCTATATATTGTTTTACGAGATAAATATGAGATGGATTTTGTATTTTTATTTAATAAGTAATTTTTAATTTAATAGTGTTGAATTGTTTTTAAGAGTATGTAATTAAAAATTTGGCTCTAATTAAAACTCAATTGACAATTTTTTTTAAAAAATATCTTCAATAATATAAAATAAGAGAATAGTTAAATATACTCCATTCATCTTTTTCACTTAATAAAATAATATTATTATTTGTACATTTTTAAAAATATTTCATTTTATTTGTACATTTTTTTTATTTCATTATTCAGTCAATATTTTAAAAAATATCTTCTTGGCCTAACTCATATATTGTCATATAATGACATGTTTATTAGTTATAATTTTAAAATTTTTAATTCTATTCTTTTTATATTTATTAAATAGTTTTGTATAAAAATTAAATCTACATTTATCTAATTTTCACACTGTATATTCTTTGTTCTAAAATATGAATTCATAATTAATAGTAATGCTTTTTATAATTTGGAAAAGAAAAAAGAAAAAATATAATAATTTATATATCAACTTAAAAAGATATAAAGTAAATTGTATTTAAGATTATTGGAGTGTATTTATGTATTTTCTAAAATAAATACAAGACACTAAGAATAATTAGGGTATTTGATTATATATATATAATACACACGCATTACTTTTAATTATGAATTTATATTTTAGAATAAAAAATATGGACAATATATTTATTTATCAAGTAAAAAAATAAAGTAAATTGTATTCAAAATTATTGGACTGTATTTAAGTATTTCCTAAATAAATATGGACACTGAGAAGAATTCAAATATTTGATTTGAGAATATTTTGATTATAATATCTTACAATATGCATCACAATAGGATAAAAAGGGATGAAAAAGTTATTTTAAAGGGAGGGAAAAAGAGAGGAGGAGAGGGGAGGAGAGAGAAAATTTCAACTTATTTTGTTTAATAAATTAAAATTTAATTAATAAAGGGAATGAAGAAAAAATAATATTATTTTATTTGGATAGAAGGGAAGAGACGAGAATTATAATTGTAAAAAAATAAAAAAGTACTAAATAAATAATAAAAATAACATTCATAAGTTTTCAATAAGAATAAAATCTATTAATCATGTTAAATTTTTTAAAATAATTTTTAAATAATAAAAAATTGATATCACTATGAATAATTTTGAAATAGAATTAGGTACATTAAAATGAATTCATTAAAAAAAAGATAAATTTATTACATTCATATTATAAGTGATTCTATAAAAACAATAAAAATTTCTATTAATATTATTAAAATATTTAAACATAAAGAATATATGTTAGATAATATTAACGTAAAAAATATATAAGAGTTTATATGGAATACTGTTAAATTGATAAGGATAAAAAGGGTTATACAAATAAATTATAATCTCCTGCCAGGAGTTGAAATTTTTTACACTCCAATTTGGGGTGTAACTAATTTCAATTTATATAAGGGGAATGGGGTGAATTGCTTCCTTCACCTCCCTTCACTTAAAAAAAAAAAATGCCAAATAAGATAGATACTAATTTCACCTTCATTTCTCTTAAATTCACCGCCATCCATACATAATATTAAAGTTAAATAATAATTGAATGGTATAATAATAATAATAATAATAATAATAGAAGTCTAATGAGCCGAAATAATATTTTAAACTACATAATAGGTGGCAGTCATATTCTTTAATATTTTTTATCAAATTGGTAATAATTTTTTGTGATTTAAAAAACTCGAATATAAAATTTCTTACTTTTCATACTTTTAAAATGATGAGAAGACAAACTAGACCATACCTAATTGGCTGAATGTACATATTTTACTCAATTTCCAAGATTAACTAAAATATTTTGCCTTTTCATTTCTCTATAAGAGAAAGACGGAAAATGCAATTGGCTAAGTCATTATCTGTCATTTAAGGCTTGACAGTGGATAGATTTTGTATATAGTTTTATGAATATAGTTTAATTTTGTACAATAGGTCAGATTTTGACTTTTTTTTTTTAATGTTTTAATTGATTGTCATTTAAGGCTCAATAATGGGCCTTTGCCTTCAAAGTCCACCACGACTTGAAGGCCTATAACCATTGTGGCCCAATCTAACAGACCTCCTTTTCCTGGACAACTAGCGTAGCGATGCTCACTATAGCCATACAGTGATCTCTGACAAAATTATAAGGATAATTTTTTACTAATTATAAGGATTATGGAGCTGCCACAGTAGAGAGAAAGCCAACCCATGGGAGCTAATGCTAACCAACTGCTACAGTAAAAGCTTCTATGGATGTGACTACAGTAGACCTCATGATAATACACGTACTCCTTTACAACCACTTCCAAGGGATCATATATAGGGGAATGGCAAAAAATTACATTTTTTTTTATGTAAAAATTTAGTTAGATCAGAAGATGCAATAGGAAAAAAAAAAATTTAGTTTAACTTTTTCATGTTCTGATCTTTTTTTTTTTTTTTTCCCTATTGCATTAATGTTTGATATGATCAGAAAATACAACAGGAAAAAAAAAACATTGGTACATTTTATGTTCAAATTAAGACCACGCACATGATCATGCAGTTTTTTCAATTATATCTTATATTGTTTGGATGATGGGAAAATAAAAAGTGAAAAATGAATAAGTGTAAAATAAAAATGCATTTTATTTCATTTGGGTGTAAATAAGTCAAGCCGCTCGCGAGTGGCTCGATATTCGGTAAAATAAAAGCTCGTTCGTATTTGATTTATTTTATAAACGAGTTAAGTTTGAGCCATACTTTAAAATTCGATGAATAAACGAGCTAAATTTGAGCAAAATTAAGCTCGGCTTGATTAGACTCGTGGATAGCTCGACTATAAGTTTGTGAACAAGCTCGCGAACATAATAGGCTCGTAAACAGTTCAATTATTATTATTATTAACTTACTAATTTTGACACTCCAAAAAAATATATTTTAATATTCCTATAATCTTTTTGATAATTCAATTTGACTAAAATATATATACTCATAATTAACATAATATAATATTTTTTTATTATATAATATAATATTATAATCTTTAAAAATGTCTTTTTTATTAATTAATATCTTTATGATATATATAATGATCAATTTTATGATTGGATTTTTTTTTTTTACTAAGTGGTTGCTTTTGCTTTAATAGTAGTTTTAAGTATTTTTTTTGTTATGGTTATTTTATTATAAATAAATATTTAGGAAGTTGAGTATTCTGATAAGTTATAAACGAGTTTCAAAACGAATCGAATTCGAGCTTAACTTAATTATAATTTATAAACAAGTTTTTGATGAGTTGAACTTAATTCAAGCTCAAACTCAGAAAAAAAAAAAATATTGAGTCGAGCCTGAGTAAGCTAAAGCTCAGGCTCGGCTCAATTACTGCCCTAATTTGGGAATTACTAGAGGAAAATAGTGGCAATGGAAAATAAGTGGAAAATAATTCAAAGTTTTTCTCTTTGTGTCACCAAATGCTCTTCAAAATTACACTTGAGTTTGATTGTTTTCAAATTAATTAACTGATATTTTAATGTTTTAGTTAATAAAAGGTTCGCAATTCTTTTCTAAATTTACTAATGGCTAGTAATTACGTATATTTAATTTAATTATAAAAATACATAAAAACAAGATAACACAACGAAAAAAGAAATACTTAAAATGCCAACTAATTGATAGTTATTGTAAATCGGCTTATTAGCTCAGTATATCAAAGACAATAAGAAGAGATATAAAGCAATAAAGTAAAGAGAGAGAGAGAAAATATGTAGAGAGTAAAAGGGGCTCCAAACTCTTATTATTAGATTAACTCTAGCTTCTTTTATATAGGGGAATAGCTAGGATTTAGTGTATACAATATTACTGAAATAATCATATACTATAATCTCTCTAAAATATATACTCAAGAATGTTTAAGTAATATCCACATATAATAATTATTTATAACACTCCCCCTTAGATATTACTTGCGCCATGAATATGCCTCGTTAAAAACCTTACTAGAAAACCCAGTGGGAAAAAATATAGCTAAGGAAAAGAGTACAATTCATATGCTATTTTATCATTGCATAGATTGCCTCATTAAAACCTTGGTCAAGAAAACCATGTGGGACAAAAACTTGACTAAGGAAAAAGAGTACAATATTATATTGATTCGCTCCCCCTGATGAGGACAACATTTTAAAATGGCACATATCAATCAATAAAATATGTCATTCAAATATGACATTAGATGAGGACTTATTAAATAAGTCTGCTATGTTGTCACTCGAGCGAATTTGGTGGATATCTATTTCATCACTCTTCTGGAGCTTATGCGTATTAAAGAATTTGGGTGAAATATATTTAATTTGGCCACCCTTAATACATCCACTTTTAGTTTGTGCAATGCATATTACATTATTTTCAAACAACATAATGGGAGTATCTTTATTGAGGTACTTCAGGACCATAAAAATCTTTATAAAATTGCAGTATCATCATAAGTAAATACATACTTAGACTGATATCTATCCTTATATGGATCAGAAAAATAACCAGCATTCGCATGTAGACCAATGTCAAATATGAATTATATGAAAATATTACCAAATCAATAGTGTCTCGAAGATAACACAATAAGTCTTTTACACCACTCTCATGTCTCTTGGTAGGTGTAGAGCTATACCTAACTAGGAATTTTTCTCGCAAATGCATATCAGGCCT
>CATKHJ010867324.1:0-11462 GCA_949750685.1 Vernicia montana
TAAATGTTGTGTTGCCCATATTGGTATTGAAGGTTTAAATAGTATCCTATAAGAAGTCAAGTACTAATCTCATTATCATAATTATATCTATGATTTTATGTCTAAATTTATCTCATTTAATTTAATGAAAATTAAAAAAAATAAGTTTGATTGAACTCACCTGCTGCATGCAAATCATGGTGTAATTGAAAGTTCCATCTTTCGTCAATGATATTCCAATACTGAGCATAACTTCTATAATTCTCCTTAATTGTCAATTTCGCTCGCTCTATTGCCTCATATATGAAACCTATTGTTGGTTTTTTGTTGCTTAAAATTTGCAAGTGCACAGGTCGTGAACAAGTAATATAGTGATTAAGTAGAGTGTCGATCTCATGGGGAAGGAGTTGACAATTACCAAAATTATAAATTACCTTATTATTTAGAAAACTTATTAGTTGAGATAAAGAAGAAAATAAAAATAAATATTAAAAGATAAATTTAATATATGAAAAAGATTTAGGATTTAGATTTCATCAATTGATTACTATGACTTTTTTATATTCTCTAGATTGATTTAATTTCATTGGAATTAATGATTAGATTTCCCTAAATTATATGATGTTCTCTCTCAAGACACAACACAAGTATTTATGTTAACCTTATGTCTACTCTCGTGATCACAAGTAATTAACACAAACCCATTAAGTTTTATGAAAATCCTTTAATTAATCACAAAGTAGTGTTCTTATCTCTAAACAACACATTCCCTAGGACTAATATCTCAATGAACTAATATTATGCTTCCACTCTCACTACTTCATATAATATCTTTAAACATGCAAATAGTGATCAATTATTTACAAACATTAAATTCTAAGATAAAAGATTAATTCCAATAATTAAAACTAAATCAATCAAACAAAGATAGTCATAGGAAAATCAAGAGATTACATCTAAATCTTAAATAAGAAATTTAGCTACTCATAGTTAAGAAGAAAGAAACAATTAAATTAACAATCAATCTAATAGAAAACATAATAACAACTTATTATTGAATTGAAAAATAAAAGTCTAGAAAGAACTCTTTTTGGGATACATTCTAAATCTTAAATAAGAGTCATAGGAAAATCAAGAGATTACATCTAAATCTTAAATATGAAATTTAGCTACTCATAGTTAAGAAGAAAGAAACAGTTAAATTAACAATTAATCTAATAGAAAACATAATAACAACTTATTATTGAATTGAAAAATAAAAGTCTAGAAAGAACTCTTTTTGGGATACATTCTTTGGTGTACACGAGCTCAAAAACTTCTCTTTTTGATTGAAATGAAAATAAAAAGAAATGAAACTAAGAAAATATAATCTTTCTAAATATTTTTTTATTTGATTGAATAATAATTTGAATGAGGGGTGGTAATGCCTATTTATAGGCAATTTTCATTTTCTTTTTCCACCATTTTGCATCATTGCCTGTATCATTATTATTATTATAACATTATTGCTTGCATCATTAATATCATGATATCATTGCCTGCATCATTATCATTATGACATAATTGCTTGCATCATTAATATCATGACATCATTGCCTCCATCATTGATATCATTTTGATCTGCAAAATAAAATAAAATACTAAAAATATTTTATAATTTATTTATAAATTGTTAGAATTATTTATTTCTCAAAATAAGTAATAATATTATCAAATTCTCAAAAATTGAACTAAAATTTGAGTTTAAACAGGTACAATAACTTTAAAAAAATAGAGTTATCGTTTTTCATCACCATCTACCAATTTTAGAACTTTCAACAAGGGCTCATGAACTTTCATGACTTGATTTACTCTATCCCAAAACGACCTACCCTCATTTGCCAATCCAAGCACAAGTTGTTGCATTTCAAAAGCAGGCCCACTAGTAGCTTTGCCAAATTTTGTTTACATCCATACATCAGATTCAAACATATTTCGCAATTCATTTCGATGCTGAACTATGCTTTCCAAAGCAATAAAACTTGCGGCAAATCTAGTAATGCCAGGCCGCAAAAGCTCTCTCCCATCTGTGAATTTTTTCATGTATTACACACCAAATTGTGATTATAAATGAATTGGGTGATAGTTTTTGCCTAGTCCATCATTTGCTTGAAAAGTTTCCGTTTTCCCAAGTCTTCTAAAATCAGATCAATGCAATGAGCACTACAAGCTATCCAATACAAATGTTTATAGTGATCCATCAACATCTTCCCACCAGCCTTCATGGCAACCTCATTATCTATCACTACTTGCACAACTTTTTCAACTCCAATTTCCTCTACTACTTGTTTCATAAGCCCAAAGTAGTATTTTGCATCTCTCCTGTTCACAAGCTTGGCATCAACTAATTTATGAAAGACTGTTCCACGGTTAGAATAAATTAAGAAGTTGATGATATGCATTCTTATTGTGCCACTCCATCCATCACACATTATGGTTACACCCCTTTCTTTCCATATGGATTGAAATGATGTTATATAATCTTTCATCAACTTGACTTCATTTAGAAGAAATACCTCTGCTAGCTCATAAGGACTAGGTGGAGGTATATGAGGGCTAACTTCTGCAGCTGCTATAAGCATTGGTCTAGTCCAAGGTGATTAAGCAATTGAAAAAGACAATCGATTATGGATCACAAAATTGCCAAAAGCTTTCATTAGTTTATTCTTTTGCGTTTTAAACCATTTTGTATTCAGCTTTGGCTACTTTCTTAGAGTTGCTTCCTTCTCCAACTCCAATTCCCTTGCTGCCAATCTAGAAGCTGGTGTTGATGTAGGCGTATATCTAGAAGAGTCTTTACCCCTTTCTTGAAATGTAGCTACACGTTTTAATGCAGCTTCACTACTACCCCCTACATCATAATGCACCCCTCTACTCCTTCTATATTGGTCTTCATCAAATTGTCTCATGCTTTCTTATCGTGCAAATTGTAACTCTAAATCTTCTTCGTCATCTGCATTCATTCTTGAAATTTCATCTTAAGTTCTTGTGCTCTTTTTTTTTTGTCCCATTTGAGCAACTTCAAAATCTTTCAGAAGTTTAACCATATCTTTTCTCACCGCTACTGTGACTTTTGGATAACTAGATATTTGACCCGTCACACTTGCCAAATATTGCTTTAGCCGAGTTATTCCCCTCGTTACTTTTCTACCACAAAAGTCACAAATAATTTCACCCTGCTTTTCTCCAGGATGGGCATAATTTCACCCAACATCTTCACTAAGTTTTGATGGATTTTCTCTATCTCCACGTGGACGAGGCATTTTCTAATTGTAGGAAATTATATTTTGTAGTTGGAGTTTGCCGGAAAAAGTTGTAGGAAATTAAAGTTGAAGTTGGAGTTTGATGGAAAAAAATTATAGGAAATTATAATTAAAGTTGGAATGTAATAGAGTTTGTTATGAAATTATTATTGAAGGAAGCATACATTGGTAAGAAATAAAGGAAATCAAAAAATTCAAGCAAATTCAAGAAAATAGACCAGAAAATTCAAGCAAATAAAATGGAACAGAAAATTGAAGTTTGTGTTACACTAACTTGAGCAAAATGTGCACTTATATAATAGGTGTAATAATTATTGGACAAATGGCAGCATAAGCAAGTAGAAAAGACTAGTTTGTGTAACAATAATTGAAAAAAAGTGCACTGAAAATGAGTTTTAGGGGTGTATATGGCAGAAATGCATGTGCACTACCAATAATTTTAAAAAATTTGGACAAGAAATGGCAGCAAAATGCAATCCTACATGTGAACCTGCAGTCTTGCATATTCTTTTTTTTTTTTTTGGCAGAAAATCTGCCGTTTTCCTTGGTAACGGCAATAACTGCCATTACTATTAAATAATAGCTATTAAATTCACAAATTTTTGCCCATTATATAACGGGAATAACGGTAATGGGAGGCTTAATTCCCATTACATATCGATTGTTACGTTATGTAATAGCCGATATTTAAATCCATGATTTGAAGGCACTGACTAGAAATTGCATAATAAAGCAAACCAAACCATTATCTTTATTTTCATGAAAACAAACACCCACAATATTTTCAGGTGCATGCAGTGTTAAATTTTCAGTTTTGAAGTAATAAATTACCCGTACCACACAATTCAATGACAGTCCAGAACACACCACTAGCCACCATAAAAATGCCACAACCATGAGTAAAAACTCTCATCCTTTCAGAGAGTACAAAGGCTTTTTCTAAAGATAAAATGAAGCAACCCTATGTTTATTAGTAACCATGCTATTATATACAATTACATCAGTTGACAATCATACCCTCACATCAATTGACTAGTCCTCTATCCAATGCAAACAAAACTTGTATAAATGCCTTTAGCACTAAACAACTAAAAACATACGTGCAAATATAAAGTCACAAGAAACAGATTCGAGACACAAAATATATACAGTTCATAACCACATGAACATTCAAACTAAGGACAATAGTAATAATTTCTGAAAGAAGCATAACAACAACAAAACAACACCATAACAAAAACAATTTTTGAGATAAGAATATATGAGTAGAATATCATACTCAACATCTAGGCCTTTTGGTGACACATCCTGAAGTATGGATCCACATTCTGTGACGAAACCTACAGCTATCTCAACACTGTAACCAGTGGGATTCTTAAGCAAAACAACAAGGAGCTTTAGAGCAATAATCTTATGAGCAACTTGTTGGTTCACTAGATGAGCTATAAATTTAACAGTAGCTAGCAATTAAGGTTGGTGATAAAACAAAGAATAAAAATCAGAAAAGGAGCAACAAATAAATTAGAAATCCAAATTTAATAATATAGGTGGAGGCAGGCAGGAACTCACCTTGTCATTCCTTTTATATGCTCTTTTGAGCTGCAAGACTATCCTTCTAAACAAAAGATCACCCACTTCAGGGAATTTAGTATTGACAATAGCAACCAAGGCAAAAAATAGATTAGTAAAACCTGGAGAAGCCATTTGAGATTTCATTTAAGACCAGCAAAAAAGACCCCTCCCATGAATTAGATTTTCATAAAACAATTATGGGATAATGTTCTTTATATTAGTGGCATTAACCTTATTGACAAGCCCATTTATACTCTTACGAAGGGCTTCCCATATCAACCTCTGATACTCAACACTGCTTTTATCTTAAACCTCTTTCATCATTCGAGATCAAGCTAACTTAAAAGGAGGAATGTAAACCCATCCACTTCGACCCAAATTCGATGCTTCAGTATTTGAATTTCCTTCTCCTAAAGTTGTTGTCTTCTGGTTCTGGGGTTTTGAATCTTCAACTACCTTTGTTTCATTCTTTTCATTATCATCTTCATCCCTGTTTATATGCTTTCTGTGTCTGTCATCTTCTCTTTCTGATCTACTGTGCCTATCTTTATCCCTCTCTCGTTCTGATTTCTTATGGCAATTCCTATCTCTAAAATCATCATCCCGATCCCTTATTCTTCATATTCAATTATCCTCAATTTCTCGCCTTCTATGGCCACTCTCATCATTAAGAGATCAAAAGGGAAAATGAGAAATCAAATTTGGGAAAAAGGAAATACTAAAACAAAGACACCAATTTTTCAAAGTTGTAAAACTACCCAAATAAATAAATAAAACAAAAACAACAAAGTCCTCACCTCTAAAACTTTTGAGATAGAGCACCATTTTTTCCTGCAGCAAAGAAAAAAAAATTTAAATGCAGCATTTTTTGAAAAACCCAACTATTCTTCCTCATTCCCTATTACTTTTAGGCTCCTAATTCCCAAATCAAAAAAGCTATAGTTTTGAATATTGAAAAATATATACAAATAATAATCTCAATTTTCTGAAGAACCAAACAACAAGGAATTTGGAAGTAGGAAACAAAAAATAACTAAAAATTTAGGGTTTAGTGAGAGATAGAGAGTCACGCTTCTCCACTCCCATGCTTTGGTTTTCTAAATTTGTTGCTTTCCTCCTCTCTGCTACGCTTTTATGTCTGTCGTTGGGTGTGTTCTTGACCTGTGCAATGCATGTGAGATAATATTTGTTACTATTTTTAGTTAAAAGTACATATATTTACCTATATTTATATTCTGAAACTTGAAATTTTCTAATTATCACAATACAAATTTATTTACAATTAAGCTGCTTAAGTATTAAGGGTACTGATAAGGGACATTCACGTATACATAGGCAATGCTATACATTGTCCTCAACTTTCTCAATTGAGCCAATCATCTAACTTGACCGTTAGAGTGGCTTTGCTAGGCACCCTGCCTAGCCCACTTGACTCTTGTTTCTTCTTACAGGTCGCACTAGCTCACACTCAAACTCAAGCAAAGATTGAACGATTCCACTTCAATCGGAATTAGCTTCATCAAATTGGCACTGTCTGTAGGGAACGATTAATCAAAATCTTTCCTAATATTCTCAAGTTGTGACCCATAGAAGAATTTAATCAAAAAGTATGGCTCAATCAGAAGATAATAATAATCGGGAGAATCCTCCCAAAGATCCTAGAAATTTCCAAATTCACCCAGGGGTGAAAAACCATGCAGAAACTCATGTCACTCTGCCTGGACGAACATCAAATACTAATGTAGCATTCACGCTGCAACAATTGAGTGCTATAGTCCCAGTCTAGAGCGGGAACTAGTATGTTCTACTAACTCCTCAAGCTGTGTCAGTTTTGCAATTGCTGCTGAGCACCTTATAGACCCCACAAACTACTCCGGCAATCAATACTCAGGCAAATGCCAAAGTAGTACCAGGAGTAAATCTTACTCGAAGACTTGACTTCGAAGAAATACCACCAGAAACGCGAAATCAAGATCATGTAGCTGAAAGGAGTAGGGAGAAGGTAAGGTCAGAAATAGTCAGACTTGGGGATAATGCTGAAAAGGAAAATACCAACTAAAGGCGAAGTGATTAGAAAGCCAGCAAAAACTAGAATAGGGAAGGTCATCCTCGGCGTTCAAACATGGTTGATCCAGATAGCCAAAATAATAGAGCCAAAGAAGGGAGATGATCTAGGAAAAGGGCTAGAAAGGATGGAGAATCTCTTTTCAAATACTCCAGTCAAGAGGCAACTAGATAGAAGAGGGATGAGAAGATAAAAGATACCCTCAAAATTTTTTTAGAAGAGATCGCTGAAGATAAAAACAAAAAATCCATAGATAAAATCTCCAGTTGACTCTGAGATCCCCTTTCACTAGGACCATACAGGAATACAGAATGCCAAGCAAATTCAAGCCTCCGAACTTTAAAAAGTATGGTGGTGAAACTGATCCAAGAGCCCATGTTATGGATTTTAAATATGCGGTAGAGTTACAGACATAAAGTGACCAGGTGCTATGCAGAGCTTTTAGAGGATCTTTAGAAGGAGCAACCACTAGGTGAGAAGCCACTAGGTGCTTCGATGGCCTAAAAGAAAAAAGTATTACTAATTTTGGGCAGCTCGCTACTCAGTTCATGCAAAGATTTGCAGCAAGTATTCCCATAGAAAAACGAACACAATGTCTTGAGGCCATAACACAGAAAGAATGAAAGCCCCTGAGGGACTATGTAGCTCATTTTAATAGGGAAGCCTTGAAAGTTACATAGCTCGATCAGCCCAGGGCAGTATAAGCCTTGCAAAATGGAACCTTTCATACAGATTACTTCAAAGCATTGTGTAGACATGCACCTCGCACCTTGGAGGAGGCTATGGCCATTGCCCAAAAGTATATCAAGCAGGATGATGCCTACTCTTTCAATCAATTCGCTAAGAAAAGAAGGGCGAGTGAAAATTCCAAGGTGGAGAACATAACTAAGAAACTAGAAGAATCCAATAGGGGAAGTCAAGGAGGAGGAAGAAATGAAAGAGGTAGGCCACCTTGCATCTTAGACTTAACCAAGTTAACACCACTGAATGCGAGCCCTGCAGAAGTTTTTGTGACCTTTGAAGATCAAGATATCTAGGCTCATCCCCAACCAATGTTTACTCCACTGAGCAGACGAAGTAAAAATAAATTTTGCTTATTCCATAATGCCCATGGTCACAATACCAATGATTGTAGACAGTTGCTGGAGGAAATAGAAAAATTGATCAACTAGGGGTACTTGAAAATTTTTGTGAAAAACAACAGTGGAAATCAGGTCCAAGTAAACAATGATAAAGGGAAGTGAGCTATCAATGATGGGTCAGCAGGAGTAATTAATTGCTTGACCGGTGGACCAGATGAAGTATCAATGAGCAGAAAACAGTGTAAAGCTTCCTAAAAAAAAAGTGAGGAGCCTGAGTTTGTTTTTTGGAACGGATGTTCAGTATCAACCAAAAGAGGAGATGAAAGTCAAATAAGACATCCTCACTCAAATCTGTTAATCATTCAAATGGCAGTAGCCAATTTCCTGGTAAAAAGAGTGCTTGTTAATAGTGGCAGTTCGGTGAACCTACTCACAGCTGAAGCATATGCCAAAATGGGGCTTAATGAAGGCGATCTAGAGGATATCGAAAACCCAGTTCGCACTTTTGATGGAACAGAAATACCTTCGGTTGGGATCGCAAGGTTACTTGTCACGGTAGGTTCTACCCTAGACTATGTGACAGTGATGGCAAATTTTGTAGTAGTAAGATTACCACTAAGCTATAACATAGCTCTATGATCTAGATGCTTCAACCAACACTAGACAACAAAAAATGACCGTCCTCAAGCCAGATGGGGGAGAAATATGTGTCTATGGAACATAAGACCGAGGGGAGCCAGAGAGGAAGAAGCAGAAAAAGACATCCACCTCACATTTGTC
Organism: Vernicia montana; assembly: GCA_949750685.1. NCBI lineage: Eukaryota > Viridiplantae > Streptophyta > Magnoliopsida > Malpighiales > Euphorbiaceae > Vernicia > Vernicia montana. The sequence goes on from CATKHJ010867324.1 coordinate 8,781, forward strand.
AAACGAGATCGCTCTGGTCAAACCAGCATATAAAATTCTAGAGCAGAGGACCGAACCAGTAGAAAAATTGGAGAAAATACAAATAGGAGGAGAGAGATCGGAAAAGTGCCTATTGATTAACTCCTATCTAAAGAGCGTTCAAAAACTTGAAGCTCACCAATTTCTAACAGATCGTCTGTCCAGCTTCCTATGGTCTTCAAATGAAATAAAAGGGGTGGATCCAGATATCATCACACACCATCTCATATAGACCGATCAAACAAAAGAAAAGGTGTTTCAGTCCAGAAAGACAAGTTGTGATAGATGAAGAAGTTGACAAGTTAATGAAAGTTGGATTCATTAGGGAAGTGCAGTATCTAGACTGGCTCGCTAATATAGTCGCTAATATAGTGCTAGTAAAAAAGTCTAATGGGACCTATAGAATGTGTGTAGATTTCACAAATCTGAATAAAGCTTGTCTAAAAGATTCCGACCCCTTACCCATGATTGACAAATTGGTGGATTCAACCGCTGGATGTGGATACCTATCTTCATTGGATGCAAAACAAGGGTATCATCAAATTAGGATGTGTCCAGCTGACGAAGAGAAGAATTCGTTCATAACTTACTGTTACGTCTCTATACCTTTCGGTTTAAAAAATGCAGGAGCAATATATCAAAGACTGGTAAATAAAATGTTCAAAAACTAGTTAGGAAAAAACTTAGAAGCATATGTAGACGACATGATAGTTAAAATTAGAAGCTTCAAAGAGCATCTTGGGGACTTGAATGAAGTGATTGGAGTCGTGAATGAGTATGGCATGAAGCTGAATCTAGAGAAATACGCCTTTTTTATATAGGGAGGCAAATTTCTAGGGTATATGGTGAGTGAAAGGGGAATAGAACCAAATCCAGATAAGGTCAAAGCAATATTAGATATGGCAACACCTCGCAATATAAAGGAAGTGCAGAAGCTAACAAGGCGAATTGTTGCTCTAAGTAGATTTTTGTCTAAATCAGCTGAAAAATACCTTCCCTTCTTCAAGAAATTGCGAAAGACAGCTACTTTTGAGTGGACCGAAGACTGCCAATATGCCTTTCATCAGCTGAAAACATTTCTCAGCTCATAACAAGTGCTAAGTCGACCCTTGCCAGGAGAAAAAGTGCTTATCTATTTATCCGCCTCGGAGCAAGCCATAAGCTCGATTTTGGTCAGAGAAGAGGGATCAGTACAAAGACCAATATACTACTTCAGCAAAGTTTTATACGGAGCCGAACTAAATTATTCACCCATAGAAAAGATAGCATGTGCCTTGGTTCTATCGACCAGGAAATTCAAAATTTATTTGCAAGCACACTAAGGCATAGTAGTAACTGATCAACCCCTACAAAAAACACTTCATAAGCCAGAGACTTCAGGGCGAATGTTATGTTGGTCGATGGAATTAGGTCAGCATGGATTACGGTACCGAGCCAGATTAGCCATTAAAGCACAAGCACTTGCAGATTTTATATTTGAATGTTCCTTTGACACCGAAGTCTTAGAAACCGAGGCAGAAGCAGATATAAGAAAGTCAGACCCAAAAGAGCAAAACTATAAAGATGAGCTAAGTTGGGAGCTATTTGTTGATGGGGCTATGTTCGCCTCAAAATATACTGTCCAAAAGTAACCCGCAAGTATACAGGGCAATTGTAGTATATAGAAAGCACCCAAAGTCGTATTCTCTCAAGGAATTGTAAATGGATTTTATTTGTTTGATTTTTTTTAAAGGAAATAATTTTAAAACAGAAAATTAAATAATGCAAATGCAGATTTTTTTATGCAATAGATGAAAAATGTCTAGGATCTATAATCCGCTTATCAATCATTTATGTTTATGAATAAAGTCAATTGATTATACTTAAAAGAATCAATTTTCAATAATTCTAAGAATAAAAATCAATCTATTAGCAATCGCATTCATAGAAATCAATTTATCAAATTATATATTAAAAATCAAATCTTAATCTTAAAACTTATATTTCTAATTCATTTTAAAACCTTAAAAGAATGAGATCCGGAAATAAACTTCAACTCTCGTTCCTTCGTTCATAATCTAAATTAAACAAATGGTAGCTAAGCATTTGTTTATAATCAATTAATCAATTCAATTAAGAAAATATAAATATAACTAAAAGGAATTTTATTCAATATTCATATTATGATAGTTTCATACAAATCCCTAGACAAAGATAAATTTAGTTCATGGAAAAATAAAGAACAATCTCCATATCATTAATATCAAAATAATACATTGAATTAATATTATCAATCCAATAAATAAAAGACAAAAATAATAGGTAAATAAACTTACAATTCAATTTAGTGTTGAAATAAAATATCTTGGTATTTGCATAAAATAAATATCCAAAAAACCAAATACAATTTTTATTGAACGAATGACTGATGAAAATAAAAAATCTAAATGAAAAGTATATGAATTTTAAAATGGAATGGAATAGGAGAAAAGTCTATTATAAAGAACTATGCAAAAACCTCTGTTGCGAAACCTTCTTGCCAATCCGTCCTGCAAAAAAAAACTAAAACTAAAGAAAAATAAAATTGTTCTCCCTTTCTTCTCTCACGTCTCCCTCGTATATATATATATATATATATATATATATATATATATATATATATATATATATATATATATATATATA
>CATKHJ010867364.1:0-13460 GCA_949750685.1 Vernicia montana
AGTATACTTCTTAAAAATAATAAGTATATAATATTATTTAATATTTAATTTATAAAATACATTAAATAAAATTCAGTATACTTCCACAATATAATTAGTATATATCACTGTTTATACAAGTCATGGATTTTGAATAAAATAAAAAGTTACAGCAAACAGTATACATTAAATAAAAAACAGTATACTTTTAACAAATAATTAGTATATAATACTGTTTAATATTTAATTTTATTTTTCAAGAAAATTAAAAAAATAATAAATGTTAAAATTATATAATTTCCAAAAGGAAAATCATAAAATATTTACTGAACTAATTCAAAACCATTACAAATTCTACTAAATTAATGATCAATTACAAAATAAACTTAAGAGGTTAAAAATAAAAACAAAAAACAAAAAAATGTTAAAAAAGTAATTACAAAGGTCTAAATATGGAAAAAAAAAACTAAGAGGCTATAAATATTAAAAATATAAAAAATGGGACATATGACGTAAATTCCTCTAAGAAAAATACCCACAAAAAAGGTTTGTACAATGGGCTTGAAGCCCAAACAACTGACTCAAAGGCTAACAAAGTTGGTAAAATTACTAAAATAACCTTGATCTAACCCCGCCCTTCTAGAAGCGTTGCGTCCCCAAGGAACTGTCCCACTGTCACCAGCAACCAAGCTAAAGGAAGGAACATCGAGCAGATCATGACTGAGATTAGAGCAAACATGAAGATGATGCATTGAAAAAGCTTGGAAAGACTCCACTTATGAACAAACACAGTGAAATCGAGCTAGAAAAGGCCTAGATCTAGTAGTGCTGATCGGATCTTCGATCGCCGGCTCCTAAATTCGCCAAGGGTACCCAAACCAGAAAGCCACCACAAAACTCTGCTGCTGGCTCCCAGATCCACTCCTATACCCATCCCACAGGTTTTCATAAGACAACCCTTAGGCCTTCTTAAAGAAAAGAGGAGCCGATCTACTACATCCCAAAGATTAAGCACCACAAACACATGAACAACCACCAACATAAACCACCAAAACAACAGACAAACAACCGACATGGAGGTAGTAAAAAAGGATCCACGAATGGTCTTAGACAAAAAATTATTATCACAAAAAGAAAAAAGAGAATAAATACTAAAGGAAACTAAAGAAAGGGACCCTCGCCTGTGGCCGGAGCCACTGGTAGTCGCCCTAACGGCAAACTGAAGAAAATAGAGTAAGGACACACCCAGAGGAAAAACAGAGAAAGAAAAATTTTAATAGTGTGTAGTTACGACTAGGGCTGAGCACGGTACTCATGAATACCGGACCGAACTGAAATACCGAATCGTTTTAGTACTAAACTGTAAAAAGTTTGATACTTAGAACGAGAACTGTACCAAAAATTTTTATTTGGTACGGTACTAGTTTTTAGCTCATATCCGAACTGAGAACTGTACCAAACTGAACTGTATTGTATTGAACTGAAAGTACCAGAACCGAACCGAATTTTAATAAAATATGAGTTATATATATATATATATATATGTGTGTGTGTGTGTGTGTGTGTGTGTGTGTGTGTGCGTGTGCGTGTGTGTGTGTGTGTGTGTGACTTATTAGAATATATATAATTATAAAGCATAAATCAAATAGGTCCAATATTTAGGCCTATTAAAATCCAAAGAGTATATAATATATCTTTTAATTAGACCCATGCCAATTACATTTGTAACCCTAATGAATAATAATAATAATAATAATAATATGACCCATTAAAACCCTAGTTAAGAGGGTATTTTAGTCTTTTCCCCTCATCATCTTAACCTAATTCACCCATATATATATAACACTAAATCCTATCAGCTAAAAATGAAAGAGGCAGCCGTTTTAACTCACCCTCACTTGCTCTGAACTCTCTCTCTTTATGCTTCTCCAACCCTCACTGCTTCCCTCTCCTTCTTCCTCATCTAACCCTCACTGAATCACACTCTTTCAACCCTCAGGTTCTCATTAACTCTAAAAACCTCCAAATAGACAGCCCTCACCAGTGATTTCTCTCACAAACCCAAACATCACGGTTCATTTTTTATTTTATTTTCTGGGTGTTTAAGCAAAAATGGGTCTAGGTGTTTCTTGAAAGATATTTAACAGGTTTGATTTCAGCAAAAAAAAGGTATGGTTTCAGCAAAAATGGATATGGTTCTTCCGAACTTCAGTCGGAGCACTTATGGCCTGTGGGTCAGTATCGATAACCATGACTACATGATCATCAGATTCAAAGGCTAAGTTTATTTTTCTTTAATATGATTTCTTATTTTTTTTTCTTTTATGTTCTTTGATTTCTTCTCAATTTTCTTCTTTTTAATTCAATTAAAAATTATGGTTTAAATTCATTGTTGTTCGATTCCTTTACTGAAAGTTTATGGGTTATATTTCCTTGTTGTATTTTGGTGAATCTCCGTTTAAATCTAACATGCAATGGTTTTGTGGATTGAATATTGTGTTTCTGGATTTATTGGGTTTCTATGATGGTGTAGATCGGTGATTTGATTGATTTAAAAGCTAGATCTACTGATTTTGGTATATTATTGTTCTGAAATTATTTAAATTAATTTCTAAATTTTTTATTGATTTCTAACTTATATATCTATATTTATTTTGGTATTTTCTTGTGTTTTTAGGAGGTGAAAAAGTTTTGTGGTGGTTCAAATGGTGGTTTTGGGAGGTTATGGTGACAGATCGTTGGATGGAGGAAGAAGGGGGCTTGAATGAAAAAAATTCTGGAGTTTTGGATCTTTATGTAATTTTCTAGGGATTAAATTATAATTATTTTTATTATTTATCTCAAAATGTAATTTGCTAGATAAATTGGTCTATAATAATTTTATTTATTTTTCTGCATAGATTTAATTTAGTCTATAATTCTTTTAGTTTAAAAAAATAATAAAATAAATTTTCAACATACAATTAAAGATAAATTTATATATGTAACAAAAATATTTATAGGAAATAAATCAAATTAAATTAAAAAAAAAAGTTTTTAAAATTGGAAAAAAATAGTTGGTTTTAATAGGAAGTATCGAAGAATCGGATCGAATCAGATCGAACCAAATTGAACTGTAAGTACTAAAGAATCGAACTAAATTTTTAGTTCGATTCAATATAATTTTTCATTTATTTTAATTTAATTTTAATTTTTTAATTTTAAGAAATCGAAAATTTTAATTTGATTATATATTTTTTTTAATAATTAAATCGAATCGAATCATACTCAGCCCTCTAATTGTGGCAATAAATTGAGCCTTGTGACTTGTGAGTTGTCAATCCGCAAACCAATTAATGTTCTTATTTCCTAATCATAACCTTTGACCGCCAAAAGTTGCTTTTGTTTTTTCCAAAAATAAAAAATTGGAATAATCGAAGTTGAAAATATTGGTAGGCCAACGTTGGATTCACATGATAAAATATTATCTTTTTATTATTATTATTATTATTATTTAATTCTTTTATTCACTGTAAATGATAATCAAACGTAATGGAAGATGTGAATTTCCACTAATATACACTAAAAATTTATAAAAGAATTATTTTATCCATCTTTGTAATAAAATCATTTTATACATTATTATGATAAAATTTTTCACATGTATACTACAAATTATAGAAAAAAGTGAAATTATTATTATTGATATCTAAATTATTCATATTCAAACTTTTTCTTTCCTAAATAACTAAATATAATTTGTTTGTTCCATTAATAATTATATTTAAAAAAATATTTCGATATAAATTTACATCATTAAAATATAATAGTATTAAAAAAAATTAGCAAATCAAATGAATCTAATTCTTAAAGTTATATTTTATTCCCAATTTTAACAAATTAAACATAACGTTAGATTCATTTGACTTCTTTTTAAATTTAATTTTTGGACTTAGTGTTTAAAAAATATTTTTTGAATCCACGTATCGAATGATGGAGGTGCACATTGGATATGTCCGAAGAAAGAACTCAATTCAATTAACACATAAATTGATTTGAGGATGCTCTTGACTTCTTAAATAAAATAAATTTAAAAAAATAAAATCATTTAGTCCACGTGTACATTAAAAATGTCAATATATACATAAATGGATCTCAAGTAACCTCAGCCTCTCTCGTTAGGGTTTGTGTAAGGGGATCCTCCAGGAGTTACGGCCATTGAAGGAGAACTCATTTTCTCCTGTCAAGTTTTTATTTCAGTAATAAAAGTTGTTTGCTTCTTGTTGTTCGTTTATGGCTCTCGTTTGGTACGAGTTTAGAAGTTCTCCTGGTCCTATGTTTTGGATCTTGTTTTAGGGTGCAGATGTTACCTTACCTGAGTCCGGCTCTCCTACTGCTGTTATCTTTTTGAGAATCTGACTTGCGATGGCTACCGCTGGGAGGGGGAAGGGACTGCTAGCGGCTATGGTGTTTCAATTATGGTCTTTCTTGAAATCTTTCATCTTCTCAAGCTAAAAACTATAGCCTATGACAGGAGAGTCACTCAGTCATGGCTTTGGCTAGTTCGTTGGAGAGGAGTTAGCTCCTGTTATAGGCATACTGCTTATGGGTCTTTAAAGCAGTGGAGGGCTTTGTGTCAGACTCACCAGTATAAGAATCTTTAGGGTGGTTCAGGCGCAGATCTCTTATTTTTTGTCCCTTCTCAGACAGCGACATCGTTGGCTTCGATGGTGGTGAGGATGGATCTATCTAATATGGGGTGGCTTTGTCAGGGGCATTTGTGTAATTTCGTGATGATTGAAGGCCATTGGGTCGGTTTATGCACAAACCTAAAGTTTGTGCTCTCTTATGTATTGGGCTTCAAGCCTAGGTCAAAAAACCTTTCAATGGGATGGTTGTTTGTGGACAATAGGTCCATTTATGTTCATTCCTACTGGACTAACCTCTATGTATAATGCTCCTTTGCATTAGTTTTGGGCTTTCAACCCTTTTAATGCTAGCTTTTCTTTCTTTGGGCAAAAAAAAAAAAAAAAAGTAAGATAAAATAAAAGTGTTATATTGTACTAGTAACTCCAAATTTTAGTATTATGTGGATAAGTGATTGTATTTCCAATGTTATATGTAGGCCTTTGGCAAAAAATAAAAATAAAAATTGTTATATATAAGTTAAGGTTTTATTTTTTCATTAAGTGATAATGGGGATATTGTAATGTCAAACACCAAATTACATTATAATATATATAAAATTATAACACCACAAGAAAAACACAGATTAACGACTATCAAAATTAATCGCTAATATAGTACCACAAGAAAAACACGAATTAACGACTATTAAAATTAGTCGCTAATCTAGTATATTTAATCGCTAAATTAATTTAGCGACTATATATAGTCGCTATTTATTCAGTTGCTAATTTTTTTTAGCGAGTAAATAGTTGCAACTTAGTGACCAAGTGATAAGCATCGCTAATCAGCGACTAATAATAGTAGTCGCCAAAAATAAAATTTAGTCATAAAAATCACAAAATGCTAAAAACCATGCGATTGCTATGGCGACTAACTGGCGATTACGTTGTTAATTGCTAAATGTAGCTACTAGATTATGTAATAACTAAATGTAGTCGCTATTTTCATGAAAATTATTTTTTTTAATAATTACATAAATGAAAATATATTAAAAATTAAAATTGATGGGCAAAAAATTTAAAATTAAAATTTTGAATATATTTAATAAAATTCAATCAAATATATATAGTATATATATTAAAATGTACTCATACTATTTAATAAACTAATAATTGTATATATATATATATATATATATTAAAAGTTCAAGTTCATGGATGATGGGTGGGCGAATCATTGTCTAAACTGTCTTCAGTTGGATCAGGATGAGACGAGTCGACAACAGGATACTCATTTATGGGATCAGAGACAGGCACAGTCGGTGAAGGGCGCAAATTATCAGTAACTATTTCTCGAACATATTGCAGCCCTGCGTTGAATGAAGATAAGAAGTCGATATACTGTGACTGAAACTCTCTTCGAATCTCCTCCCGAATCATTTTTCGAATGCGGTCCTCAGTCGAGGGAGGGGGACTGCGTTGGTGGGAACTGCCAGCCTGATAATCAATGTATCAGCTTCCAATCCTGTAGATATTATGCTGCCTCTTCTCTGCATTACCCACAACGTGCAAATAGATAGCGTTCTCATTCACGACCGAGGGCTGCACGTCAACCTCCTGCCAGATTGGGTTTGTGTAGCAGCCTACACCTCCTCTAGCAGCGCCTGCTGCAACCAATAAATTAACATATTAATTAATTTATAATTATAATAAAATAATTATTTTTTTAAAAAAAAATAATACTTAGCTATATTTAAATATTTGGTTTGTGAAAAAACTTACCGTTATTTGCCTCGACCTCTCATCTACCCATGCCCGAGTAGCCTTCGAAGTGTGCAACCTCTGATGTAGTTCAGGAAGGGTCGGCTGCCTCCCCAACTCTTCAGCCTGCATTGAAAATATATATTAATTTAATTCATGTGACTATCTATATATATATATGTATACAACTTTGAGTAATTTAATTAATGAAAATTAATGTTAAAACTTACCATCTTCCGACTATGATCGAAAAATGAATGGGACCCTCTCGTGTGTTTGGAGGGTCTTGTTCTAGATCCAGCCTTCTCCATACACTAGTTAGAGGACATGACATTACTGCAATGTTGGAAACCCGACTCAGTCCATTTTGCTACCCAATTCTCCCACACTTCCTCCGGAATATGAGTTAGTCGGCCGATCTTGCTCTTTCGCCACTTATACATCATGTCTGCTAGCGGTTTGCTACAAGGGCTGACTATGCCGCTTTTACAGCCACCTCCATCGCCTCTTTCCACCAATATTTTTTCTTTGAAAAAAAGCACAAAAATTAATTGCCCATTAAGTAATTAGAAATATATATATTAATTAATTAATTAGAAATAAAAGTTATATATTTTACCTTAAACTCGTTCCAATAAAACTTCATACAATCTTCCGGGATAGCTCCCCAATTGTACCCGTCTTTCTCTAAGTGATTCTTCAAACTCGTCGTGATCTTTTGCGCGCAGTCGTTCTGATTGACAAACCTGCATGGAAAATGACTGTTAATAACAATTTATAATATAATATTAATATAATTTAATAAGTAATAACTATTTTACTTACTGCCCCTTCTCAAGTCATATCGCAATACGAAAGTCAAGCGAGCTCCCAGATATAAAAGATGAAGGGACTGCTGGAGAAGGCGGAGCAGTCGACGTAGAAGGTGTCAATGGACCTAAATTTGGAGACGACTGACTGTAAAGGGGGAGGAAGAGGAGGATGGGTTGGTGGATCCCCAACCATGTCCAAAATCGTTGCCTTTATAATCGCGGCCAGAATGATCTAAACTAAATCCACATCCTCAAGCCATATACCTACCCATATTTAATGCTTTAATATATATTAAAAAATTAAACAAGGGTGAGAAGTTTACTGATGATAATCTAGATGGATTTTTGGTGAAGTTAGATGTCAGAGATGGAGTAAAAGAAAAATTCTTCCTAAATATGTTATGCTTGGGTGAGTCATTTGCATATAAAGTTATTGTAGTCAAGTCAATTACTCACATAATTGAAATATTTAGAAAGACTAGCTGGAAAAGTGAAGGGTTGGTGATAAGGGACAAAATATACTGGGCCAGATCATGGGCCTGGCCCACTTCAATATATTTAAAAGCCTAAAAGATATGAGGATCAAATTAAACATGGTCACTAGTTTGGTTCCTAATTTGAAGCTGAAAACGTGCAAATCGTCATCATAATCCAAATCGGTCAAAGAAATCCATGCTCAATTCATGTAAGGATTCACATCTTATAAATACCTTAGAAAATTAACCTTCATAGGTACATACACATATACACAGGCAATACAAAACATTGTCCTCAATTTTCAAAATCGAGTCATTCAACTAATTTGACCGTCGGAGTGGCTTTGCTAGGCACCGGACCTAGCCCACCTGACTCTTGTTTCTTCTTACAGGTCGCACCAGCTCAAATTCAATTCAAGCAAGATTGAGCGATTCCATCTCTTTCGGAATTAGCTTCATCAAATTGGCGCCATCTGTGGGGAACGATTAATCAGAATCTTTCCTTATATTTTTTAAAGTTGTGACCTATAGAAGCATTATGGCTCAATCAGGAGACCAGAATAACCGGAAAAATCCTCCCAGAGATCCTAGAATTCCCAGGTTCACCCGAGAGTGGAGGACCGCATTGAAACTCACGTTACCCCTCATAGACGAACCCCGAATACTAATGTAGCATCCACATTGCAATAATTAGGTGCTATAGTATCAACCTTGAGCGGGAACCAGTCTGTTTTACTAACTCCTGAGGCTATGTCGACCTTGTAATTATTACTTAATACTTTGCAAACCCCGCAAACTACTCTGGCAATCAATACTCAAGCAGTTACTGAAGTAGTACCTGGAGTAGACCTTATTCGAAGGCTGGACATCGAGGTAACACCACCAGAAGCACGCAATCAAGATCGTGTAGCTAAAAGAAGCAGGGCGAGGATAAGATCAAAAATAGTCAGACCTAAGGGTAACAATGAAAAAGAAAATCCCAACCGAGGACAAAGTAATAAGACAGCCAGCAGAAATCGAAGTAGAGAAAACCAACCTCGGCATTCAAACAAGGCTGATCTAAATAGCCAAAACAATAGAGCCAAGGAAGGAAAATGATTTAGGAAAAGGGTTAGGAAGGATGGAGAATCTCTCTCTGAGTCTTCTAGTGAAAAAGCAACTAGCCAAAAGAGGGATGAGGAGATAAGAGAGACCCTCAAAAAATTTATAGAAGAAATTGCCGAGGATAAAAATAAAAAATCCATAGACAAAAACCTCCAGTTGGCTTTAAAATCTCCTTTCACCAGATCCATACAAGAGTACAGAATGACCAACAAATTTAAACCCCCAAATTTGAAAAAATATAGTGGTGAAATTGACCGTAGGGCTCATATAATGGATTACAAATGTCGCAACTACTTAGTCGCTAATGTACAACAAGATTTACAATAAGAGTACGAGAAAGAAGTTGAAAAATACTTTTTGAGTGTATTATTTTAATGCTCGATAACTCAATGATAAACTCAATTCTCCTTTTTCCTACCTTTTACCTCAGCCCCATTACAATCAAATGAAAGACCTTTTGATTAATGCCTTGAATTGAATTAGTGGTGGACATTAAATGAATAAACAAGTTTATGGTAGTTTGCCTTCAATTTTGGTTTTGAGCGATTTTTCTATGCAACTTGAGAGAAACACTTAGCTGAGTGTGCGGTCTATCATGTTAGTTTTGTTTGGAGGTAGCTAATTCTTTATAGAGGAAGCTTGTGCACTCATTTGAATTATTTTTGCTAAGGTGGTTATATTATGAGTACTTAGATTGCTTGATAATTGTTGAGTTATAATTTTATGCCATAATTATTGCTTGAGGACAAGCAAACTTCTAAGTATGAGGTAGTTGTTTTATCATGATTTTATTATGTTTAAATTAGTAGAGGCTATTTTCTTTTTTCTTTTTCCTCTTCACTTAGCAGAGTTTGGCTTTGTTTTTTTTATTAGGATTTATGGTGTGCAATTGCAATATGAACAACACTAGTTACAGAGAGCTCAAAAATCTTCAACTCCTAATTTCAGATAAAAATTAGCAAAAAAAATTGGAATATGAACAATAAATTTTGCTTTCGGGTTTGTTTTTGTGATATATGAAGGGAAATAACTGAGTTTTGGATACGGAATAATGAGATGGATTAGATTTTTGGATGTGAGATAAGATTTTATATCTTTCATGATACCACGTAGCATTAGTACTTTGTTTTTTTGCCTAAAACGCGGCATTAATATTTTATTAATAATAATTGTGATTTTTATAGAATTTTTTAATTTTATTTTGAGTATATATTTGGTTTATTTTGTTTATATATTTAGTTGATGTTTAGTTGATTTGATATATAAATTTAGTTGATTTTGTATACTCAAAATATATCAAGAGTATATCATTTGTTGTTATTATAATCATTTTTAATTCAATATTTTTTTACAAATTTTAAAATAATGAATCAACTAACAATTTATTTTTTTTTAAGTTTTACTAAAATATATTAAATGTATACTAAATATATTGAATGAATATCATTTTGAATTAAAATATCAATTTTAAAAACGAACACTAAAAATTTAGCAGGTATATACTAAACATATACCAACATAAACTCAAAATATACTACGAGTATACTCAAAATAAACCCAACATATACCATTTCACTGAAAAGCATAAAAATGTAAAAAATGTTGATGATAAATATATTTTTGTAAAATAATAGTCATATAGAATATTTTTATAAGAAAATTGGTCAAAATATAAAAATGTAATATTAATGTCTTTTTTAGGCATTTATGTAAAAACCCCTAAAATTAAAGATTCACTAATCACAATCTTCCATTTTTAAGCCCAAATACTCGAGCCGGATTGGGGCCTAATCTCTACATCAAATGAAAAATAGTGCATAGGGCCTATAAAATGGGCCCATGAGAAAGATAGATTGTTGGCCCAAACTTGGGCTCTAAGACAGAGAAATTCTTTTTCGCCAAGAAAATTTTGAGATGAATGAAACTATGAAATTTTCTGAAAATTTCTCTGTGAATTTTGCAACAGATTAGCACAACTTTTCGAGTTCCATTAGTTGACTGGTTGCTGTGATTTGAGGTATGTATGGATTTTCTTTTTCCACTTTATCTCTTTCTTTCACTTGTTAGCCACACCCAACCAAGCTTTTTAGGGTTTTGATTTCAGATTACGTTTTATAATCTAAATTCATTGTTCAAGATTTCCTTTATTTATTGAGAATATCATTAATTTTGTTCATCAATTTGTTGGGTAATTAATTTTTTCTTGAATTACTTGTCAAGTTTTAATCTTTATACATGTGAACGTCTCCAAAATAAAAGTAGAGAAGAAATTAATCAGATTCTTGCCCTTTTTTTTTTTTTATTTAATTTTGTTTTGTAGTTATGGGGGAAAAAGATTAGAATACATGACAATATTTTATTGAAAAATTTCCTTAGATAATTTGATATGTGTAATCTAGCATTAGCAAAATAGGTTAATGAATGAGTTTTTTTTTAATAAGTTAATAATTGGCCTAATGTATGTCATTAAAGAGAGTTCTAAACATCTAATCATTTGAGATTTTCTAATGAAGCATTATATAAGATTAATATAGCCCCAATAATTCGGTTAATAGGACTTTATTAAGTTAGGAATGGGGGAACTGAACTGGAAATTCAAACAAATCTGTGTCTTTTGTTCTTGCTTATTGTCATTTTTTACTATGTAAAGTAATTTATTATAGCTATTTTCTTTGCTATTTAGTATACCTGTTCAAGCAGTTTCCTTTGAAATTCATGAGCTAAAAACAAATATCTCTAATAGCAAGAGGCAAATAGTTTGTGGCTTTCATGTCCAATGTACAATGTTAGTTGTTGTTACTTGTTAGCTCGCCCTGGTTTGAACAAATATATAGTAGTAAAATGAGTAAAATTCTGTACTGTTAAGGTAAAACAAGTGACATTTTCCCTGGAACCTGATACTTCTATGCTTATCATTTTACCTGTGCAGTCTTTATTGGTGAAGTATCAATTTGTAGTCAAATTCAGGTTCAGCTTGTGTAAATTGTAGTTTGGTGAATTATTTTGACCTTTTTTTTTTTGGGTGCATGGAAGGGCATTATGCGAGACTAAAAACTAACCACACTATACCAAGCAATGACAATAATTGATTGTAATATTGTATTTGTCAAAAGTAGTTTATATGGTGAATTTTGTCTGGTCACAGACTCACAATCTTCTTGTCATTAGAAAATGTTGTGATTAGTTCATTGTTTGTTGGACTAATAGCTACGGATGAGAATAAATTTTTTTTTTTTTTTTCAAGACTAAGAGTTTACTTAATGAATTAAGATATCAGTTATCATGTCTCATATTTTTTTACTTGGGAACTTGGATGCTTTGATTCCAAATTATTTGCTACTAAAGGAGAAGGGATGTCAAATTACTTTGGTTGTATGTCAAATTATAGATTCTTATGTCTGGCTTTGAATACATCCATGACATTGTGTAGAGTGAGAAATATTCATTTCAAATTTTAGCCTCACTTCTTTCAGTAATAAAACATTGGAAATTAATTTGTTTGTATCAGGAATTAGGAAGTACTAAAGATGGATACACAGAATAGCCAACAACAAAAACAACCATCACCAGCTGTCACTCCATGTAGAAAGAAGAAGAATGAGGAGGCCACTTTTCTGGAGGATTTGAAGGATCACATTGATGAGTTCGTTCATGCATCTATGGATGACCACAAGAGTTGCTTTAAGAAGACTATGCAAAAGGTTAAATTCCCAAATATGAAATCAATGCTAATTGTTACTTCTCTGGAAGCTTACATTTTTTTAACCAAGTAATCTTCATATTAGTTACTGACTTGAAGTCTTGGGTTCAATTTCAGATGTTTGGGATGTCAAAGATTGTTGCAGAGAGGAGTGCTGATGCTAAAGAAGTTGAAAGTTCTCTTCCCCTCCGCACTGTAGTGTCTGACTAGAATGTCTTCCCTTTCCGTGGTTAGAACAATATGGTTTTTTGTTTTGCCTGTAGTTAAATAATTGCAAAATATCATGTAGGTTGTTAAGATTGTCATAGTAATTTCAATTCGAGTTTAAATAACAAGTTTAAACAAAGAACAAGGTAAAGCATTTTTTTTGCTGAATTTTGGGTGAATGAGCTGTTTAATGATGTTGTATTCATATATGAGTTAGATAGTTTGATTTCAACAACCATGAATCTGATCAGGAGTCAATAAGCGTTTAGTCGAAAGCAATGCTTTTGGCAGTGATTGAGAACATTTAGCTGATGGAGGTAAAAAGGAATTCTTTGCATTACTGATTTGTTATGTACTACTTGAGATCATAAATAAGCAATCTACATTCTACAACATCAAGTCAAGAGATTGTATATACAAATTGGAGAAACCTTCATTAATGCATTAGCTACTGTATTTTTTAAGTTTAGTAGTAAAGTTAAAGAGAGATTCGTATGGCAAACGATTTGTTGCCTATGAAGAGGCTATCAGCAAATGTTCAAGGAGCTGTGCAATTGGAGGTGAAAAATCATGTTTGAACTACCAATTCTTGGGCTGTAATCTGAATTTGCAAAGTCTCTTATGTTATTGCCTTTAGGCTATTAGCCTAGTGGTCTTGCTTCGTAGAATTGTTGTGCTGAAGGTGAGGGGATTAAATTCTAGCAACCTCAATTCCCTTTCAATAAAAATAAAAAATTAATATCTATGCACATACGTATTAATTTTTATTTTTGTATAAATATTTTTTAAACTATTTAGAGAAAAATTAATATTT
>CATKHJ010867424.1:0-15369 GCA_949750685.1 Vernicia montana
TATCAAAAAAAAGAAGAAGAAGAAGAAGATATATATATATATATATATATATATATATATATCTTCTTCTTCTTCTTCTTTTTTTTTTTTTTTGCTTGGTTTAATATATTCTTTAGTATGAGAACAATACATAATAATATAATATCATCTTACCATGTTAGGAAAAGTTAAAGAGGTGATCCAACTTTACATAAATTTCAGAAAAAAAAAAAAATGCTACTCTTGACTCATATTTAATGTTATTTGTATTAATGTATGGATCGAAAAATTATAATATATATTAGGTGGGGCTTCAAGTATTTTTTTATATAATGTATTATCTTATACAATTAGTGAATTATTAATTTAACACGTTGACCTCAAATTGGGACTAACTAAAAATATTATTCAAAACATATTATTAATTAATTAGGTATTATTTTATTGAAGTTATAATAATGTATATATTATTATAAATTAATGAAGTTTATAAATTTTAAATATAAATTAATATTTAAAATAAATTTTATATTTAATCCAAACATAAAAATTTATGTTGATTTCTTCCATAAACTATGCAAGTGAATTTCTTTTTATTTGCATGTTAATCTATTAGCAAGTGATAATTAATTATATATGGAAATCAAAATGGAAGAATATTGGATGCAATTTTCATATTTAAACAATAAAAAAGAAATATAATAAATAACCACAATAATAGGCCAATATTAATTAATTAAAAATTTGAGTAGTCTATGAAATGCATTACCCTACCAAAGAATCATGGTATTTTGATTGAAAAAATGGAAAGATAAAGAGCTTGTGCAGGAGTTAATTACAGCTTGTAAAAGAGTTAACCCTAAATCTTCTTCTTCTTCTTCTTCTTCTTCATTCTGGTTTTATTTCTTAGTCCAGCTTCACATGGAAATTTCAAAAATTTTATGAATATTATAAAAATCATGGTCATACTAGGACTGCTTTTGATAGATCTAAATGATTAAGTCGACATGTTCCAAGAAGAAATTCTGGGAGCTCCTCTTGATTTTCACCCTATACAAAAAATTGTTATTCAGGATAATTTTTAAATATTAATCTTAATTTTGCAATATTCTATAAAATAAAATTCACTTCAACAAGTAACAATAATACTAATAATTAAAAATTAAAAAATAATAATAAAAAAATTACCTGTATCAAAAATGCCATTTCTATTACCAAATTGGTCATGTATCCGAAAACAAGATTTGTGACACCTCTAGCAATCGTTGAAGATCCGACATCAATTTCAAGCTGAAATTTAGACACATTTAATTAATTTAGTATTTTGCGAGTCCATGGGAAAAAAACAAAAAATAATAACAATAATATTATTTTGCGAGTCAAATTTTTAATAATTATTTATTGTATGCATATATATGTGTATACGTGCGAGTACGTAAAGTATTGTATATAAGGACGTTGATGAATCGAATTTAGAGTGAATTTTACAAAATTCGAACTCGACTCATATAAAAAATAAAATACTCGCCTTCACTTCAGATTGGATAGTGACGTGGGAGCGAGGCAGGTCGGATCAAGTATATTCGTTTATATTTCTTTTTTTTTTTAATTTTTTTTTCTCTTCAAAATTTTTTTTTAGTGTTATTTTCTCATATATATATATATATCACATAAAAATTAATTATAAATTTTTTAAAAATATAAATTAAATACATATAATATTTTAAAAAATAATATATATATATATATATATATATATATATATATATATATATATATATATATATATATATATACCATTATCAGAACCCAATTCGAGTATAAATTAAAAAATTCATCTCGCCCCATTTACTAACAATGTCGGGTCAGATAAAATACCCAACAGGACGAATAAAATTGTCATCTCATTTGTATAATCCTATAACATACCTCTATGTAATTTTTCCCACGAAAATAATATACTTCTAATGCTTGCCCTATTAAGCAAGCCTTTTTACCAACACTCTGCTTGACTATCCATGATCCCTGAGTAAACACATCAAATACAAATGAAATAATTAAAAGATTTTACCTCTTATTTCTTATAAATAAATTTGAAGTATAAAATTTAATTATAAATGATAAAAATTTGGTTTACCTGTATTAAATTTGTGTAAAATATAACAATATAGAGATTTAATAAATAAGATTTTAGTCTTTAGAATAGAGTAATTGTTACTGACCTTTGATATATAAGGAATTAGCTTAAATCTTGAATTCCTATAGGCATTGTCGCCATTAACAAAGTTATGTAGCACAGGTGTTTCTTCCAAAGGAGTTTTTAGCATGTAATATAATGCCAAGGTATACATGGTTGAACCTGGAACCTGAATTACAAAGGAGTAATTAAATTACATAATTAACTTGATTCTTGATGATGATGATGACAATTAATCTGAAAATTAAAGATAATTTACTTATTAGACAGCTGAGCTCACCTGTATATTGACAATAAAGAAGAATTCTGGTCGATTTTGTGCTGAGTACTTCTACATTATTAATCAATAATAACAATTTCAGTATACCAGAATTTCGAGTAAATTGCAACAGTGATCACTAAATTATAATGATTAAGTTTTATCTATACTGAGTGCATGTATTAATTTTAATAATTATTAAATTTTTATTTCAATAAAGTTTAATTAAACTAATTGAACAAAATGATATAAGATTATAATTAATAAAAACCTGAACAATACTATTTGGACGACCACTTATATCATCTTCTCTCTGATCAGATCTCAACCAATCTGCACCAACCATTTGCATCAAAGTACCTTTTGCTTTGACCTAAAATAAAATAAAACAAATGATTTAAGTAAAGAAATTGAAAACAAGGAGTTTTTTTTATTTAGTGATATTGGAGTCGTTTTCACAATTAAAAGATTTCAAATTTGAATATAAGTTGAAGTTAAATTTATAAAAAAAAATTGGAAGAAATTAAGAATTATATATGTATATTTATATACCTTTTCATGATCCTTCAAATAATTTTGTCCACGTATCAAAAATGTAGAAGGCTCAGCAGCAGCCCAACTGCAAGGTAAAGTATAACTTGGGTCCTTTTGAAGGGTAGCTCCATAGCAACATAATGTGCTATCTTCCTTAGCTGACTCTTGTAAGTCCATGTAACCTTTCTTTTGAACTGCAATACACACACACACACACACACACACATATATATATAGATTTCAAACCATTTCTTGTTTAGACCATTAATTTATTAACTAATAATAAAATTCCATACTACTTTAATCTATTATGGGTATCATAGTATGAGTATCGATCAGTTTTGATTTAACAATATTAAAATTATTTTCGAAATTGTGAGATTATGAATTCGATTTCCCAATCGAAATCTAATTTGCCGAAAAAGTATGAGTATCATATTAATAGGACTAACCTGCGAGGTCATGCAACTTCTTCACAATGCCAGCCGCAGATGATAATCTTGGTGGGTGCAGAGTCTGCATATTACTCCATGCCAAAATAGTAAGAAAAACTATAATTGTATGTGTTGTTGATCATAGTATAGCCTTTTAAGATTTGGAAAAAGAAAAAAGAAATATCTTGAAATTTCTCCCCAAGTAAATAAATTCTGTAATCATTTTTAGGATTGTAAGATTAATTAATAGTTGGGAATAGAGATTAGTGAGTACCGATGTTTGATTTTCTGGACTCATTTTAGAAGTCCATTCATTATCCAAATGGTCAAAATCCATCATTTCAGTGGCATCAGGGACATCAAAGAATTCATCTGGGGCAATGTTTAGGCCTGTTAAACTTGTACTTGTTTTTTCCACTTCATTATTTTCCTTTAAACAAGAGTTCTCATCATTATTTTCTGACACTTTGCCTTTAACTTCCATTTTGAAATCTACATTTTCAATTTGGGGCAACACAATTTGTCCCGACAAATCTCCTGGTGAGAACTCAGCATAATTTCCTCCTCTGGATTCGAACAATTCCCTTAATGCTGTAAGGTACAATAGTAGCAATTCGTTAAGAAAGATGATAGTACTGTCGGTAGTTTGGAGTGTAAACAACTCAAATTATTTGTGAATTATTCCAATATGATTCATAAAATAGTCGAATTTAATTCCATTTCAATTAATTCGAGTTTGAATATTATAATACTCAACTTAATTAACTTATCAAGTTAATTAAGTATTGAAAATTTTATATCATTTCAAATATAATCATAATTTATTAATTTGAATCTGAGCTCAAATTCATTCGAGTTTATTTGAATTTTATTTTTATATTAATAAATAAATAAAATTTACTTTTTAATGCTAATAAAGTCAAATCGAGTTAATTTTAG
Organism: Vernicia montana; assembly: GCA_949750685.1. NCBI lineage: Eukaryota > Viridiplantae > Streptophyta > Magnoliopsida > Malpighiales > Euphorbiaceae > Vernicia > Vernicia montana. The sequence goes on from CATKHJ010867424.1 coordinate 4,343, forward strand.
TATTTCAAGCATTTGTTTGATTTTCAAAATGAAAACATAATCAAATTTAAGTCGAGTTTTAAAATTTAAATTTTTTAATCAAGTTGATTTCAAACTCAACACTGTATTAACTCAATTACACTCCTAATTAATAATGTCAGTATGTAGTCATAGTAATTTATAAATATATATGATTTGCATAATATGATAAGGGGAGGAACCAAAATTCAATTGTTAACATGAAAAATTATAAAAAAATTCAGAATTAGTAAAATTGTATAACCTGCAACTCTTTCAAGCATACGGATTGTAATGGATCTTTCAGAAGATGGACTCATATATAATTTCCAAGACTTCCAATCAATTGCTAGCATATGTTTTACTAGTGATCTTCTTCCTTGATTTATAGGAGTTATTACAAATCCTCCACCTGCAAATTTTTTGTACTTGCTGTTAATTTTTTTTTTCATAAAATTAATTATTATAAATAAAATCGTTCATATAATTTATTTAAAAGATTGAAATATTTTAATTTAAAATCTTAAAAATACTTAATAATTATTTATTTTTCAATAATTTATATAATAATTAAAATGCATAAACATTTATAAAGATTATACTGTGAATATAATTTATAAGTGCAAAGCATACATTACTTTTAAGGCATGCTCGAACATAGCCTTTTTGTGGTGGACACTTCTTGTGAATCACAGAATGGTATAAAATCACTGTAAAAACCCATTAAATTAAATTAAAAAAAAAAGATGTATCAGAGAGCTGTAATTAATTAAAAGCTTAATAAATAATTATAATGAAAATTCTATAATTAATTAATTAATGGTATTACCATATGTTCCATCATCCTCTCTTCTCCAATAACGTCTTAATAATAAATCCCTTCTTTTCATCCACCTGTGTAGATTATTAATCAATTTATTATATAAAATCCATATTTTAGAAATGAATTTTTCTCTCTTTTTTTTATTATTTTTAGAATTTTTTTTTAAAATTAATCTAACCTGGGTAGCCAATCACTGTACAATTGCTTGTGAATAATATCTGTATGACCATCAAGGTGCTCAACCATGCTGCCTCGGAAGAAACAGAAGTCCCATCTGCAAGATGTACACTTAATATTTAAATCTCTAACATGAAATTAATTAACCATAATTTTCAATACAGATACTAAATCCATATAAGACTAGTGGATTGAAGTTTGTAGATAAAATATGACTAGGCAGGGGCGAAACTACCTTAGGGGTTAGGGGGCACTGCCCTCCCCTAAAAAAAAATTAACTTATATTATATATATGTATATTATATATTGGCTTCCCTCAAAATAAGAAATAGCCTCCCTTTCTTAATTATTGAAAAAATATTTAAAATTTATGTTTTTTTATACCATTAAAAAAATATTGAACACTAAATTGGTTTATTTATTTATTTATATATATTTGAGCATTATATATGCATAATTAATATATTAATAATTAATAAAAATTAAATATAATACTATATTAATTTATGTGATTATAGATTTGGTTTTAATTTTTTTTTTTCGCCTCCTCTTTTTTAATTTTCTAGTTCCTCCCTGGACTAGGAAAAAACAAAGCTATGGGTTTGTTTGGTTCAACTATTGCAATTAATTGTTGGCCATTAGCGTTAAGAAGTATGCAATTAACAGTTGGCAGCTAGTGTTGGAGAGTCAAACCTTAATTGCTACTCCTTTCATTTCAAAATAATTGACGTTTAAGATAGGGACACAAAGGTGGTGTTTGATAATACCATTCAGCACTTAAAATTAAAATTTTCAGCACTTAATCGTTTTAAGTTTATTTGATAATTACGTCTTAAAAGTCTAAATTAAGTCAAAAATCACTTAAAATGATAAGTCAAAATTTTTAACTTAAAATTTATACTGAATGCAATAAGTGATTAAATTTTTAAATATTTTTACTATTTAAAAATTATACTACTTATTTTATTCAGCACTTAAAATTCAGTACTTAAATTTTCAGCACTTAATTTTCAGTTTTACCAAACACACCAAGATTAAGAAACCTATTAAATAGTCTTGATTGTAGAAAAAAAACCTATATATGACTAAATTATCCTTCTATTATATTATTTAAACTCTATTAATATTAAGTAATATGCATAACAATGAATAAGGGTAATATTGAAAAAAATATCATTAATGATTCATTGATATTTTAAAACGTCAATTATTTTGAAATAAAAAAATTTCTCTAAAACGTCTATTATTTTGAAATGGAGAGAGTAATAATTTTAATTTTCAGTATTTCAATTATAATTTTGAAAATATTACATATTCAATTTTTAGATACGACATAATAAACCAGATTATTATTTTTATAAGAGTAATTATATCTGCAAATACATGTCTTTTGCTCTAAAGTTGAACTAAACAATACCTACTAATTACTTCAATTAATAGGCATCCGCAACATATTATATTAGTCCTAATATAATCACAGTTAAAATGAGATCATAGCTAATCCTTTTTAATTAACCCTTAACTTATTTATGATAACAAAACTTGAATTCAAGAAAATAGAAGGATGTGTGACAGCAATCTTACTCTGATCTCAATGAACCAAGGGACATCAGAGTCCTAAATATGGCCTCTGAAGTCCCATCAATTACACCAACTGCCATAATTGCTGCATGATCATCCCAATGCTTATAAAAATAAAAACAAAAAATTTTCAGCTAAAGAAGATTAATTAGTAGAGAATTATCAATAATCAACAAGTTATTAAAGAAATTCAACTTACTCCTCCATGAGAATCCCAATCTTTTGCCTCTTTAAACAGACGTAGTCCTGAAAAATACAAAAAAATTAAGCATAAAGAAATTAATTAAGAAATTAAGATGATAAAGAAGTTAGGTCTTACCATTTTGACAACCAAAAATTTTCCATGGAGAAGGTGCAATAACATCAGATGTCATTGCCTCAGTATGCAAAGTTGAGAAATAATCTACAGATCTCTTGCAGTCCATTCTTGTTGAAACATTTAATCTATTGAAACCAATATATATATATATATATATATATATATATATATATATATATATTTGCATAAAATAAAGAAATGTAAAGAACTAATCCCAAAAAAAAAAAAAAAAAAATCAACCATGATTTTAAGTTAGGAATTTAAGTTTCAAATCAGCAAAGCATTTCAAGATTTCAAGAAAATGATAAGCTAGCTCTTCAAGATTTTCAAGATTTCAAGAAAATGATAAGCTAGCATCTAAGATATAGATGGTTCATTATGTTGATCTAAAAGAATACAAGTAGGATTAAGAAGCTAAAAATATAAAGCAGAGGAATGGCTGAGAAATCTTTAAAAAAAAATCTATGCTTATGGAGGTTCAGAAAAATGTTAAAAAAAGAAAAAGAAAATGTTAAACAAGACATACCATATATATATAAGAAAATAAAGAAAAAGGAGATTAATTTCTTTTTGTTCTTTATTTTTCTTTGTTATTATTAACAAAGTCACAAAACCAAAAGCAAATAAGAACATTTGATTTCACAAATTTATATAATTGGCATATACCTTAAAGGTGGCCATTTCCTCTTGGAAATGGCCACAAAGTCTTTTGTTGGATTTGGGCATTCCTGGAAAATATAATGAAACATGAGAAATCATCAATTATTATATATAAATATTAAGTAATAGATTTTATGGGATAATAGTTTGGTACCTTCAACACAGAGCTCTGCAAGGAATGAATCCATTTGGCTGCATCTTCTGAACTACTTGCTCCCAACTATAAAAATTTAACTTCAAAACTTATTTTTTGGAAAAAAAAAAAATCTCAGAAATTGAATGAATTCTAATTACTAGGAATTCATCATACCTTAAGCTGATCATTGTGATTTAAAGTACTGTAGAGTGTGAAAATATAGAAGACCTGCAAAACCAAAAACATTTAAATGTCAAAGAAAAAGACTTGTCTCCATTATTGAATTCAATATTGATTCAGTGATCGAGTATCTGTCTAATCATTCAGGAAGTCAAGAATTCTGACAATCCTTTCCTCTCTAAAAGAATTTCGTATAGAGAAAAAAAAAAGATTTGGAAAAAGAAATTTGTGAAATAAAATACTTTTCTGTTGATGCTCTCTCTTCCATCATCAGTGACACGAATGAAGGAGTCTATTGTTGCGCTTCTAACAGGCTCCTGAAAATGAACTTTCTGTTAGCCCTTTTGCTTGAAATATCATATGATCATAAATGCAATATTTTTGGTTTAAATTTGATTGAAATTCAGGATGAATCCTATTTGGTATTATCGTTAGAACTTTTGTTAAAAATAAATTAAAAGTAAATTTTAATTTCAATATCGAACAGAAACAATAATACAACTACGAGTAACTAAATATCCTTTTTATCAAACTATAATTTTTAAAAATAATGTACTTAATTTGTCATTGATGGCACATCTAATGATTTTGGTAGAGTAGATAGCTTCCATGAAATAATTAATACATACAACAAGAAAAAACAGCCAATTAATGCAATATTCGAACAAAATTCAAATTCAAATGAAATAAAATTGCAAATAATCCCAACACAATACACAAATCAAAGTTATAGATCAAACATTCACCATCCACAAATCTTCAAGACCATTCCAAATTAAAAAATAAAAAGAACCCAAATTAAAAAATCAGCAAATTCATATATTCTCATCATCCAAACAAGAAAAAGAAAAGGATAAAATAAAAAATAAATATCAAAACAAACACATATACACAATCTAAATTATGTAATTAAAGAAAAATTTAAAAAAAGGAAAAAAGAAAAGTTACCTCATCCTCTGAAATGGGAATTGTTTTGTAGCATTTGAGGTAATTTTCTTGAAGAATAAAATACCTCTTACGTGAAAACTGTAAGCCAAATCTATTGGACCTAATAGTATAAAGCCATCCTTCCATTCTTCCAATATTTTGTGACATACCCATTTCAGCAATACCACTCTTCTTTGGTTTCTTCAAATCAAAATCTTCTTTTCAATTAATGCTTCTGCATTTTCATTGATTTTTTTGTTTTGATTATCTTTCTTTTTCCTCAAACTTCTTGTTATTAATATAGACAAAGAAATTGTTGCCTATATTTAATGTGTATGGCCTAGCTATATCCTATTTATTTTCTGATTATATATTTATCACAAAATAAATTAAGGTTGATTCCCTTTGCCTAAAGGGTATCAAAGAATCAAAATTTTTCACTCACTTTCTTATGGTAATTTAGAGAATTTTCTCTTTTCAATTTTGCTTTTTCCATACCATTATGTTTCTATATAAACTTGTTTTTCTAGTAACTAAATTATGGGATGACAACTGATATGATGATGGAATATTAAATTAAAATATTTTCTTCATATATGTTTTATTTTATTTGGTCAAACTATCATATCATCATATCTGTTAATTAGTTACGCCATAAAAAGACTATTTATATTTATTTTTTTAGTATTAAAGAAAGGGATTATTATTTCTGATTAGAATAAAAAAAAATTGAGTTTTTATAAAGTTTAAAATGAAATTAGAATGCAAGAAATAAGAGATTTTTAAAATATTTATTAGGTAAAAAAAAGTAAAAAACCATTAATTAATTAATTAAATGTTTAAGTTTTTTTTTTTTTTAATAAATGATTGCTAAATATTTTGGTGTAATTGATTGGTTTGAAAAAATAAAAAATAAATGTATGAGGGACATTGTTTTCCCCTTGTAATGATTTTTGGGTTGTCAACCGGCTTACTAATTTCACATGATTTGGTACATACTATTGCAAAGCACTTGCACATGATAGTGTGTTACTAAATTATCAATCTGCCTAAATATTTGTCATCATTGTCATGATTTTAGTTATTTCATGTTCTTGAATAATTTTGTTTCTTGATGAGCTTTTCTTTTTCTTTTTTTATAACCTTTTGTTGATTTTAAAAATAAACTATATTAACTTTGAATTTAAAGTTTTTAATCTCTCAATGCTATTATAAACTTAAAAGAAAACATGCCAAGGAATTTTTTTTGCCACTCTAAAGTAGTCATCCTTTTTATATAACTAATTAATTTAAAGTTGATATTTTAAAACAATTGTTCATTAAAATGATGGTTATACTTATTCTTCTTTCATTAAAACACATTTGATCAGGATAAAAACATTTAAGTTTTAATTGGGCCAACTAAAATGAAACCCATCAAATGAAAGGCCTTTTCATGGGATTGAAATACAAATTCATTTGGAAAATCAACTCAATTAGAGTTGAAAGATCCTTTGGTGAAGCAACAACTCGTCCTTGAAGAAGGCCAAGCAATCACGAGGTAAAGAACTGTAGCAGCTATTATCCATCAAGCATGCAAAGTGAGGTCCATCAGTAGAAAGCCTGATTAGTGCGGCACTCCCTCACCTCCACACGTGAATTCATTGCCCAAGCAGTGATCATGTATATGCACCATACTGACAGACTTAATAATGAAACTTAGCACCAGTCTAATCAAACTAGAACATTTCATTATTGTCCTTGAGATGTCTGCACTTCACCAACTTTTTTTCATCAACAAGCAATGAACACAGTCAAGTATAAAAAAGAGAAGTACATCCTCAATTGGAGGTAGCTGACTCTTCACACTCTCATCTCCTTTTTCTCACTAAATATTTACAAGCTTGAAGGAAGTTCATCTTCTTCTAGAGTTCCTCATAATTGCCTAGTTAACTTAAGTATTGAAAGAACCTCACCAAACACAAGACTTGGCCTCTTAATGCTCTTTATTATCTTTAGGCTCAATAACCAAGTCTAAGAGAGATCCAACCTTTCATTCATCTTGATCAAAAACTGATCAACATTAATACTCTTTTTCTAATTCACATATTATTTTACATTGATTGAAAGTATACTTTCTATATAACTTTTTTTTTTCTGCAGAAAATTGTGTATTAGTTGTGGATTAATGTATATGAGAAGGATTTTAAAAAAATAAAAATAAAAATCATATAATAACTAATATTATGAAAAAACAATATAATGTGACATTCAAAATAAAGACATGAATATTTATGATTTATAGTGTAGTAACTAATACCTAATAGAACTGGTTGTCTTAACCTATTGATAATGTGAGACTACTTTAAAAATAAATATTAAGATTCGAATCTCACCAATAAAATTAATGCTAAAAAAAAATAATTGATACCGAATAGCAACTAATTAATAAGATGGTGAGTTGTGAAAACTACTAATTACTTTTACAACTAATCATTATAGATGATAAATAATTATGTTACATGGTTAATTAGTGTTAATTTTTTTAAAAATAAAACTTTTTTTTTTTTGCTTAGAAGAAAAGAAAAACCACACAAAGGCAGTGGTGAAGCTAAGATTCAGAATTAAGCTAAATTTCATAACAGAAAATGCTCTCTCAACTGTGGCAGTTGCAACTAGTAGAACAAGAACTAGACTTATGAGCCTATAAACCAACGAATACAAAATATTCTTTATTGCCTTCACAATTTTTTCAACAAGATTACCAATTCCTGTCATATGATAGAAATTGAATTGAAAGGATAGAGGTGATTTGAATTGAGTATAAGTTAAGCCCATGAATGAATCGGGTTTAATGAGTTTGGGTTAACAATTGCTAAAAGGTTAGACCTAACCAATTAAGTAGTCAAGTCTCAATCATTATATACCCATGTGTTTGTAGTGTATTTTTTCAATGTGCAATTGATTCTTAACATCATATTCAAAAATTCACATATAGACTTCATATCAATTATATATCTCCAACTGATTTTCAAGAGCCATGAATTAGATGTCAAAAAAATCATTCGGATAAAATTAAGTAACACGAAACAACTTATTTTTATCAAAAGAAAATAATGAATCAGTTAGATTCAAGCATACAAAATATAAAAATAATTGTGTATTCACTTCATTAAATCGATTATTAAGCTTTTGAAAAGTTGTTTTCATTTTATTAATTATAAAAAGTTTAAATTAAATCATTATTTTAAGGCCCCCTTCTCTTCTATATGGCGTGGCAACTACACAGAGGATGGATTTTTTTTTTTTTTTTCCCTGAAAAAAGAAAAACTTTTAGTAGTGGATGGTGATCAATCTTTTTATTCATAGTCCTTCCCAAATGTTGCCCAACAGTACTTTTCTGGCTCTCTTCTCAACATTTACTAGGTCAAACTTTTCTTTTTCTCTCGTAAAAACAGAATAATAATAATAATAATAATAATAATAATAATAATAATAATAATAAAGAGAGTAAACTAGCTATCTTGTATGCTCTTTTTAGATTTCCACCTCTATCATTCACTGACAGGGCCACCCTTAATCGAATTGTGGCGTTACGCGAAATTAATAATAAGAAATATTGATGTAATAAAAATATTTTATAACATAGAAAAGAAATGATTTTTTTTTTGAGAAATAAAAATGCATTTTATATCTTTAAATATATTTTTTTAAAAGAATTTTTTTAAATTTCCCGTTATGATAAATATTTTTTCTTTGTAATTTTATAAATATAAAAAAATAAATTCTTAATCAAAAGAAATAAATAAAAGATAAATGAATTAAGATTTATTTACAAATTTACCATAATTTATGTCAAAAATAAAATTTTATTTAAATATAAATAATTATTTTTATTTTTAAAATTAGTATAAAAGGATTTATTTCATTCATACAAGTGACTTTCATTATTTTAAAAAATTTACCAATAAAAATAAGCAAAATTTTTATATATTTATTATATTTGAAAAAAATAATAATTAAAATTCATTTATAATATAAATGGTTAAAATTAATATTTTAAGAAAAAAATTAATGACAAACAATCTACAATTGAGTATTAAATACTCTAAGATTTCGTTTGACATGATGTATTTAGTTAAAATTCAAGGATTTGAACAAAATTTATAAAATAAAAAACTTACATTCCATGTGAGGCTTCAAATTCTTCAATTTTGAAAGTTTTGGAGCATGATTAATTTTAACAAATTCATGAAATGTAATTTAATTTTTCAAATCAAATAAAGAATTGAATTGCAATTCATGAATTTTACGAAATCGATCACTGAAATCATTCAAAACAAACGAATTCTAAAACAATAATGAGTGTGTGAAAAAAATTTTAGGAGTGGGTATAGCTGCACCCATATTCACTAACATGATGATGTTAAATATAACAATGATTTGGATAATTAATTTTTTTTTTTTAGAATGTGGATTGAATAATTATGGAAGATTGATGAAGGTATTATTGACGTGTGCATAATGGACCTGGGAAAAGTGTAAAATTCTATGTTGAAAATTCATGCCTACAATAATAGAATAAATTGTGATATTTATTATGCTTAATTACAAAATAATACTTAAATTAGTGTTTTTTTTTTTTGTAATTTTATCACTAATTTTTTATTTTGAAAATTTAATACAATATTTTTTAATATTTATAATTTTATTATAATAAATCTAATTTCAGATAAAAATAAATATGAATTTGTTAAACTTGTAGATTTAAACCTATTTATTTTATTATACATCATTTAAAATAATTAAAATATTTATATAAAAATTGCATAATTTTGAATTCAATAACATACATTAATAAATAAAAAAATTAAGCTTGTCATGTCAATAAATTTAGGTATAATTTTGCTTGAAATTAGATAGGTGATAATATTAGATAGGTGATAAAATTAGCTAGCTTAATTTTTCCAACGTAATTAAGTAAATGACATTCATTAATTGCTTTTAAACTAATGCAAAATAAATAAATTAATGACTTTCATTATATATATATATATATAGCATTTATTATATTGAGTTTGATTTTCAATTTTATAAATTCTATTTTTTTAATTATTTATCAACTCAATTATATTAAAATTTTTATTTTTTTTTAAATAATAAAAAAATTATGTTAAGTTTTTTAGTTAATGGATTAAATTTAAACTCTAATCCTAATTTTAATAATAAAGTCAAAATTAAAGTAGCAATTAACCCAACTACCACTTAATTACAGCCCTCTTTGACAAAAATAATAATAATAATAATAATAATTACAGACCTACTACTAAGAACCTGATTCTCACATTAATGTATTCTTTTTCCGTAGTGTCATTTTCATATCTTTCTGGCAAAAAAAAAAAAAATAATAAAAAAAATAAAAAAAAAATTCATATCTATCTATTTATACCCTTATCTATAATACATATAAATGTATAATTAAAAAAACATGTTGATAGATAAAAATATTTTTATTAATTTTTTTTAATTCTTAAATTTGACATATATTATTATTATTATTGCATAACAAAATTTTATTATAGTAAGATTTAGATTTATTTTATAATTTCTTATAAAAAAAATTCATCCATCAAATTTTAAAGATTTATTAGATTTTTCATATATTTTTTTATTTAAATTCAAGCATAATATGTTGACCGTCATTCTATATAATTATATTATTAAAAAAAATTATAACTGTTCAAAAACTATACTTATGGTATTCAATTTTTGTGTTTAAATTTTAGTCTTATGCTTTATTTTATATTATATTACACTTTATTTGGATAACAACTGCTTTACATATTTTTAATTTAGTGTTTGTTTTACATATTCGATTTTTTAATTATAAAATTAAAGATTAATTAATTGTAATTGAAATTTTATATAATAATAATAATAATAATTAATTAAACAAAAATAATAATTACTTTTGAATAGATTTCTTGATATTTTTCAATATTTTTTTATGTTATTATTATTTTTATATATTAGTAAATAATATATATAATTTATTATAATATAAAATATTTATAAATTGAAAAAAAAAAATATCACGTGGAAGGTACGTGTTTCAAATATGGTCAATTGAAATAAAGTTGCATTAAAATGATATAATAAATTTTGATAAAAATATGATATAATAAATATGTTTAGGTTTACAATTATATATATATATATATATATATAATTGTAAACCTAAACATATT
>CATKHJ010867445.1:0-13180 GCA_949750685.1 Vernicia montana
AAAAAAAATAGATGAATTATAAATTTATAATTATAAATGTATATACTTTAATTCAATTTAATAAAACTATTGATATTTATATAATTTACTTAAATATTAGCTTCATTAAATTTGTATTAATGAAAAATTAGTAATATAATATGGATTAAGTTTTAATAATACTAAAATATAACCATATATTACAATTAAACATTTTAAATTCACTACATATATGTTTTAGAAAAAAAAATTTAATATATATTATGATTAATTAATGAGTAATAATAAGAAAGTATAATATATTAGTATGTAAGTTCAGTAATATTGTCATTTTAATTGTAATTATATTTATGTAATATTAATAAAATTTTAGATTAAAATTTTGTTAGTATCTAATTCTGTAATCTTTAAAAGTATTTTTTTATTAATTAACATTTATGAAATACATTATCAATAAGAAATTATTTGTAATAAGCTAATATTTTGTATAAAAAGTTAGAAAGTGATTATAACTTATAAGAAATTATTTATTAATTTTAAGTAGTATATAAGTTAAGATTAAAATTATTTGAATTAAGTAAAATATTAATATAATTATATTTATATATTTTTACAGTAATTATATTTTTCTAGTTTAAAATCATTGATAAATTCTAGATTTTGATTATTTTTGTTCATATAAATTATCAAATTGCATATTTTTTTTTTTCAAAATATTCGAATCTCCATATTGTATTGGATTGGATTGGACCGAAACCGAAATATCTGATCTCCGAATTGTATTGTACCGAAATTTTCGAAACAATACAATACGAAGATTTTTTATTTTGGTTTTGGTTCCGATTCTCCACAAATTAAAATTCCCGAAAATCAATCCAATCCCGGAGATTTTCAAGTCTCCGGATTGGACCTAACCGTGCTCAGCCCTAGTTTGAATCCTCTTTCCCTAATGCTAAAAAAAAATTACATTCAAAACTTTTTCCAAGTCATTATGTTTATATATATATAATTTTTATTTTTATTTTTTTAAGTTGTCCATGTGTTTTTTATATTAATATTTAAAATTATCAAAAATTTATATTTAAATTTAATAAAAATTAATAATAATAGTTTACTTATGTTAAAATATTTTAGAACTATAAATTAAATAAAAATCATGAGTAAAACCCAAGCAAAATACAAGCGCTCTCTCTCTCTATATATATATAACTTGGGTAAAAATATTATTAAGGTAAAAATTTCTCAGGTAACAAATGAACTTAAAAATGGCTTTTGGTGGAGTCATTTAAGAGGCTTTTAAATATCTTTTTCTAGTTTTCATTATTATCACTTATCACAAATATATTAAAATATAAATATATAAAAAATATTGCTAATCTGATATGTTTTATAACTTATACGCATTAATATATAAATAATTTTAACTTTTCAATATTCCTAATTCTAATCTAATATTTTTCACATTATTTATTGATATTAATTTTTTTAGGGGATATTCATGTTAATTTTTAATATATAAATAAAGTAATAAATTTCTCCTAAACCTAAAAGCTATACCCGTTAGTTACTCAAAAAATTGACTAAAACTTTTAATTTTGTCAATTTATCTTAATTTATAATTTCCATTTTTTCAATTGTTAAAAACTTTTAATTTATCAATTTTCTGTAATTTATAATTTTAAAAATTATCACACCAAATCAGTATATTGATGAGTGATAAAATTAAAAAATTTAGAAAAAATGATATCCGATTTGCTAAAATTATAAATTTCATATTGAAATTATAAAGTTCATGAAAGTTTATGAATTGTTTTGTAATTTTTTTTTGCTAAGTTGCTCATATTTGAAGTTTAACTTCTTTTTTTACAGTGAATATTTTTTTAATTCCATTTTTCTGTTTTTTTTTATTGTCTTTTATTTTCTTTTTATTTCACTTTTCTTAGTGATCTTTTTTTTACTTTGCTAAGCTGGGGATTGAACTTTTTTTTTTTTTCCTTCTTAACTATTTTAGTGAAATAATGTTTTGGTTAAATTTATAATCTTTTTAATTTTTTAGCTTTCACTTTAAAATAATTTATACATAAAGAAGCAATATAGTAAAGATGAATATAAAATTTTATGTAATAGAAAAGTAAAACTTGTTAAATCAAATATTGTAATTACATACTTCAGTATTTTTTATTTGATGTGCATATTTTTAAGGAAAAAAAAAAACTAATAGTCAACAAGTAATTAATAAATTATAAATGATAATATATTAGAATATATATATACAATAAAAAATAACATGTTTATAAATATTTAATTTTATAATTATAGAGAATAATTATGATCTAAATATATTTTTTGATTTTCAATATTAAAAAATTAATTTTTGTTTTTAGCAAGTAAATATATTTTCTAAATTTTTCTCGAGAAATGAAAATAATAATTTGCTTAGAAAATAGAAAATGATAAATAGAAACTTGTTTTTGTTTTCTACCTTTTCTCTGGTTTTTTGCTTCTAAAAACAGAAGCTGCAGGACATTTTGACCCCAAAAAAAAAAAATGACCCCAAAAAAAAAAAAGAAAAAGAAAAAAGAATGAGGTTAATTGGGTTAAATTATAAGAAATACATTATTATAACAAAGAATAAAATTCCATTAATTAATTACAATGTCCCTAATTAATTTCATTAATTTCTTTTTCCCCTTTTTGCCCCTCAAAAATGGGTTTTCTTCTCCAGTTCTCTCCTCTGCCTGTGCCTCCAATGCTGAAAAGTGCAAAGTGGAAACCCTAACAACCAAAGTGAAAGATAATTGGGAGATCGAATCTTTCCCCAATTTCTGTTGTTCGCACTTGAAATTCTCCTTTACCCTAACTAGTTTTTCTTGCCAATTCTCCTTTTATCTCTCTCCAAACAGCTCCTATTTAGAAAACCAAAATAATTAAAAAACTAGTAAGAAAATGGTATGGAAATGAGAATACAGTGAAGCGAAAGAAGCTATTTATTAAAGATAGTTGTGGTGAGAATGTTAATGGATTTTTATAAATTTAGTAGTTTTAAGCTAATCAACTGAAAATTTTTCCATTTTTTTTCCCTTCGAGAAACGTTTAGGAATCCTCCTAAAATGAGCAGCTCAAGGGAGGATTCTCCAGATTGGCTCCGTTGTTTTCAGGTATTTTCAATTTTGTTTATTTGGGTTTTTGATTGTTGGTTTTGGTTCACGAAATTTGAAAGAGTTTTTTACATTGTTGAACAGGCCCCAACTCATTCAATTCTTACATTATCCTCGGATTCTGATTCTGATGCTTCCCCAAATGTTAGTCCTTCTAGGGATGATAAAATTGAGTCTCAATCTCCTCAGAGAGACAACAATCATGACATTATTCCTAGTGAAAGTGGTGCAGAATCTCCATCCAATCAGATTTCCAAAGCAAAGGCTCCAAAAAGAGGTTCAATTGGAGATGGAATAACAACAAAGAAAAAGAGGAGGAAGGAGGAAAGACAAGGTGAAATTAGTGTTTTTAGTTTGTAGTGCAGTGGGTACAGTTAAATTCTAGTTGTGCGCCTTTTATGGTGTTCTCTGAGTTTTTTCTTTTTTCTTTTTTTTTTGGCTTGAAGTTGTGTATTTTGTTCTTTCTAATTTTGATATAGAGGATGGGGCTGATGGACTGGCTACTGAGGAAGCAACATCTGAGAAGCATGTAGAACCTCATGTATGATATCTTTACTCCAGCATTCCTTTATTTTTTTCTGAGATTATGCAAGTCTGTGAAAATTTTGCTTTTACACTAATTCAGGACTGCTTTAAATATTGTTAGTTCTGCCAATTTTAGATGTTAATGTTTGGTGTTCCTGTTCATATTCTGCCAATATTGGAATGGACCTTTGTTGCCTAGGAAGGATGGTTACTAGGGATTAGGAGAGGGACACAATTTTCGCTTAGGAGAAAATGTGGAAGACATAGACATTCATTCTTGGTGTGTTTCTATCATGTAATTTAAAGCATATATTTGTCTTGGCTAGTGGGTTTGTTATGTGGAATGAGGAAAGTGTCAACCAATACTCACCATTGTGGGTTTCATTTTTACTGTGTTGAAATTTTGCCCAATGGCTTATAGGATGATGGAAGATTTGCTCAATGGATGGCAGCATAAGCTATTACAAAGGGGAAAATGAAAATATGGGGCTTACTACCTTGTCTATTATAGGGAGAGGAATAACAGGACTTCTGAAGGACATACTATTGAAGTGTCCATGGTTTTGGATTGGCCAACTATTAGATACTAAATTGGGTGAATTGGTAGATGATAGATGAGACATGTTGCAGCTGATGTTTGTATTTCGTTTGGCTTTTTTTAAAAGCTTTTTTAATTTGTATACACCTAGTGCATAAGTGATAGTGCTCCTATCTATGAAACCAATATTTAGTGCATAACACACACACGCACGTGCGTGCACACACACACACACATATATATATGTTTTATTTATTTATACTATATAAAGGCTCTTCATGTGCACCCTGCACTGCAGTTACACCATCCTTGCAGTGCAGTTTCTCAAAGAGCTCCACTGAATATTATTGATCTGTATCTCTCCACTGGATGTTCTAATTATGTATATAAGAAATGGTAATACTGTTATAATTCTGAATGACTGTAAATCTTCTTCCTTCAAAGAAAATGTCTAGATTGCTGTCAAATGACCGACCACTGATATAAGTACTCATGTTAAACAGGCAGCAAATCATTCAGTTTGGGCATTATCATCAGATTCTGAGTCTTGTCCTGATAATAGCTCTAGGAGGGAGACAAAAAATAGTCGACTCAAAGAGAGTGGAAAGGACAAGGATGCAGTTGTTGTTGGTAGCAGTGCAAAGTCTCCATCAAAGAAGACCTTGAAGGAAAAATCTCCAAAAAAACTGTTAAAATCTGAGGGTCATGCACTGAAGAAAGAGAAAGATAAAACTGATAATTTGCTGAAAGAAGGTATGAATCGTGTGGAATGATGGATATTTATTATGATTTAGAAGGGTGTTTATCCATGTCTTTTCTGTGTCAAAATCTTCCTTCTTTTACCCTTGGTAAATTAAAAAAAAAAAAAAATCTTACTCAAACTCAAGAAAAGAAAATAGGAGAGGGTAATGTTTTTTAAAGGCATTGACTTTCTCTCTCTCACCCACTAGTCTCCTGACCAAAATTTAAAAGTTGAGGGATAGAGGTAGTTTACTTGAAGTTGTGAAAATGATTTTGATGATGCAACAGGAGACCATGATGATGTTGAAGTTGCAGATGAAGACACTTCTGAGAAGCATACTGGTCCTCATGTGAGAATTATCAATAGTGCACATAGTGTTTGTTACTCTGGTCATTGGTTTACTAAATTGGCTTAAAAAATTAAAACTTTCAGGTTTCTACGTCAATGTTGCCGTTGCTACTCTCTGAGAAAGTCAATCGTTCAAAGGTAGGTTTCTGATTTGTTGATTTGTCTTCGTGATTATATATTGTTTTTAATTTTTTGGAGTTCTCTTCCTACGAAAAATTTCATTTGTTTTCCAAGATGCTGTTACAATTAATAGAAAGGAAGATTTAATTTCCCTATATGCTATCAGGTCATGCTGTCTTAATACTTTGGAGTGTAGCAACTAATAATTGTTGAAGCAAATCAAGCACTGCTAGTTTCTTGATTGATCCATTGGTTAGCTATTAGGTCCTAAGTAAAACAATCAATGATTGCTTGCTGGAACCTATACTTCTGCTTAAGAATGGGTTGCTTCTCTTTGACGGCTTCATAAATTTGACCACAAATCTATCATAGTATGTACTCATGTAAAACCGCTTTCACAAATTTATATGTGCATATATATATTGCATGAATGCATATTTCCCTTGAGAATGAGTTCTTGGAAGGGATGGATAAATAAAATATGATGATAATATGATTCAGTAGTCAAGCTGAAAAAAAAAAATTCAATCAAAAGTGAAATTCCTATTTTCCAATTAAATTTGTCTCCTTATGACATGACTATCAATATTTAATTTAGGAGTTTTTTTAGCAAAATATAAATAGTTTGGATTGGAATATTACACAAATCATGGGTCACTCTCGAGCATAGATTTAAATTGTGGTCATATCTGACTTAAATTTTATGCATTTTATACTTCTTTGTGCATCATTCCCTTCTTTGCTTAAGTTTTCTTGCAACTCTCCTTTTCTTTGCTTTCTACTTTTCATTTTCAATACCACCGGTGATGGTGAAGATGGCCTTTCCTTTTGTCTTTGCATCTCTGGCTGTCGACTTCTATTGCTTTCTTTTCATTTTGAACTTCATGCTTTTTGAAATCAAAAGGTGAATCCTCCAATTAACTTCAAGAAAGATTTGAACTTCACTAGGGAAATCTTTAATTTCTAAAACCTGTTATCATAGAAAAAATTGCTCATAGTTCCAAATATGACTAGCTTATGTAAAAATGCCCTGCCCTGTTATTGCTCTAATTAGCACTAATGGTATTGATTTGGATTTTTTTGCAATATTTGGATAGGCTATAAGTGGTTTGAATGGTGAATGATTAATATGAGAGTGATTTATGTGGATATAGCACACGGCTTTCAAAAAGTTTTTACTGACTTATAATTTGAAGTGAGATATGTTATTACCATGGCTGATATGTAAGCTGACACTTTGTTGATCATAGAGTACATAGGTTATGTTCTGGCACATAGAGAAGGGTATCGAACATTGAATAAGGGTGAATCTTTCATCATTTTTGCAAATTGTTTTAGAATCATTTTGTTTATGTTATGTTTGTGATAGATGTCCAAATATGTATATGATAGAATCATTTTGTAAACAATAATTCATTAGATCTGTAATGTTTTTATAAATTTTTTAGTTTGTGGAATTCTTTTAAAAAGTTACATATGAAGTTCAAACTAACGTATATTTGAAGGTTTAGCTTCATTAACATTCCTAGTGTATATATATATCAATTTAATGCTTGGCCAAGTTAAAATAAACAAATGTATTTATCTCTGATTTTTTAAATTATTCTAATTTTTGAATTACTTTTTGGTTTATAATTTAAGCTTAGATAGAGCAATTTTAAGAATTTTTACTGCTAGACTCATGTTTTTAATAATTTGATGTAAATTTCATGCATGGGTAACTAACATTAGAATGTGGAGGATTTATTTATTTATTTATTTTTTAAATTTTAAAAAAATAATTTAGAATTCAGAATTTATGGGTAATGGTTATGAATATAACTGGAATATTTCTTATTTTATGCATTTATGCTCTCAAGTTAGCCGCATTTCTTAAGTTTTAATCTGTTAATTTAATACTGTTTTGGAGGGAGGAATTTAGACATAAACTACGTTTAAATTGTTTCATGGAACGTTAGCTTAAACTTTAATCCATTAGATTCCTGATTGTAGTTGAGAATTTATTTGAACTGGATTTGAAGTTACACCTTCTCGTAGGTATTTCAAACTCACTCATTTTAAGTTTTGATCCACATTCATGAATTTAACCTATATTTGTTAATCAAACTAATTGAAGAAAACCTATGTATTATTAAATTCAAATCTCCTAATTTCAAATCTCTGGATCCAATTGTAAGACAATGCATTTAACAATTCTCATGACAAATATTGTGCTGCAACCATTATGTTATGTTTGCCGTGGCCCCATTTATATTACATGGAACAGCGACTGCCTTTAAATCTGTGGTTTTACATGAATAAATATGCATACACATGCACACCCAATGTAGCATGTCTGTATATATGAACACACATACATCATATGTGCATACACTTAGCACATAACCATGTGCTTATAAGTTAAAAGTCATAAGGTTTGTGCAGGCACTTGTTGAGTGTGAAGGTGAATCCATAGATTTGAGTGGTGATATCGGGGCTGTTGGACGAATAGTGTTTCCAGATACCTCAACCGGAAATCAAGACATGTACTTTGATTTAAAAGGTATATTTTTTTCAGCATTGTTGACGATGTGCAACTTTGGTGGTGTTTTTGAAATTTTCAAATATCCATCTCTGTATATCTCTGATAGACCCCAGAAGATAGCTGAGCCCATCTTATTGGCTCAAAAAGGTTTACGCTTTTCATTTTACATTTGGTTCAGTTTCAATTCAGCATGAAGTCCTTGTGTGCTTTTTTAGCCTTACCAGTTCAGCTAATTGTTAAGCATGTCTTGATAAATGAACCTTCATCTGATTGGTTTAACTTGGTTGTTTCAGGAACGATATACAGAACAACAATAGTTCCATCCAGGACATTTTGCGTAGTATGTCATAATCTGCACTTGAATTTTCAGATTGTAACCCCAAAAAACAAAAAAAGAGAGAACAGATTGTGGCAGCCCCTAACCTTATATCATTCCATATTTCTCTCTTACTTTTTTACTTTACTACTAGATTGATGTTGCATAACTTGGATCTCTTTCTGTTTCAGGTTAGCTTTGGTCAGTCAGATGCAAAGGTTTGTCCACTTTTGCCTTTCTCCTCTTGGGGTCTCTTGTTTGGTGTGTATACATGTGCTTCACTTGAAAAAATAATAGAAATTCACTTTTTATTTCATGTTTGGGAAAGGTGCAAATTTGACCCTACTGTTTATCCCATATAGCACATTGCCCCTTTATATTTTTTAAGGTACAAAGATGACCCCGATGTTACAAAAATGGGTCATCACCTCTCTCTCTCTCTCTCTCTCTATATATATATATATATATATATATATAGTACCCTAGCCCAAATTATTTATTAACTTAGTTAATTATATTTTCATACTCACTTATTAATACTTTAATTATCCTTAAATTAGTTATAATATATTTTCTTCAAATAATTTTTATTGAATAAAATTTTAGTTTGAAATAATTAAATTTTAAAATTTTCACTTTTCATGTAATTAAAAGAATAAATAATTAGTTATAATTTATTTTCACATCATTATGTTAAAATATTTTTAAATAATATAAAAAAGCACAAAACCTAAAACTAATTAATATAAATTATGTTTTAAGTTAATTAATTATTTATTCTTTTAATTACATGAAAAGTGAAAAATTTTATATCTAATTATTTGAAACTGAATTTTATTCAGTAAAAATTATTTGAAGAAAATATATTATAATTAATTTAATGATAGTTAAAGTATTAATAAGTGAGCATGAAAATATAATTAACTAAGTTAATAATTAATTTGGGTTAGGGAGAGAGAGTTAACAGAGAGAGAGGCGCGATGATCTATTTTTGTAACGTCAGAGTCATTTTTGTACCTTAAAAAACATAAAGGGGTGATGTGCTATATAGGGTCAAATTTGCACCTTTTCTTTTTCATCTTTACGGTAATCTTACTCTTTCAATGGTTGCTCTCTTTTTTGTCCTCATTAGCCCTATTTTCTAGAAGTTAAATGGAGTGGGGCAAAATCTGTTCTTAAAATCTGACATATTGGTTATGACACTTGTATTGTTTGGTTAGATAGAGGCTATCATGAATGACTTCATTCAGCTAAAAGCACAGTCTAATGTCTATGAAGCTGAAACTATGGTTGAAGGTTAGGATTCTTTTATGTTTTTTTAGCGTTTCTATATGATATCTGAAAGTAAAAATTTTAATTCGGAACTTCAGTTGGCTCTTCACTGTAATGATTTTGCATGAGTAGGAACACTTGAGGGGTTTTCTTTTGACTCGGAAGATGAGGCTGACAGGATGCCTAAAGCTAAATCTCATCAAAATGAGGGCAATGAAGAACAAACCAACGGAAAAACTAAAGGAAAAGCTGAGAAACCATCTGTATGTTTTCAAAACCTTCATTGTCTTTCCTTGAACCTATGAGTCCCAGCATTTGCATATTGATAATTGGAAAAGACAAAATGAAAAAGGAAAAATTAAAGAGAAGCCAACAAATATTCTGATGTAATGTCATTGTTCCAGTATGCTTTTAATTTATGCAAGTCTGGATGCAGGGAGCGGGAAAAAAGAAGGGTAAAACTGGAGCAAAGCCCCAGCCTGCAAAAAGAGGAAGAAACAAAGCTCAAGCGTCAAAGAAGAGCAAGAACAAGAAATGACACTTATTTGTTTTTTTCTTTTTTCCCTAATTATTTTTATATTAATATCTTGTATATTTCATATATAAACATGAGCTCATGAGAGTAGAATAGGATGTCCCAGTTGCAGCTAGTCTTTTCACTTTCCAGAATTTAGTTTGCAAGCAATTTTCAAGAATGTAAACAGAATGTTGATTCAATTTGAATTGAACTCAATTGCTGCCAAGAATCATAAGTTCTAATTTAGAGATACAAACCAATTCAATAAACAACATTTCAAAGTGCAGAATACATTTACAGCAACTAGCACATGCTCTAAGCTGAGGCTCTGTGTTCAAATTCTCATCTATTGGAGTTTGTAAGTCAGTAATTTTTTCTCCTTGTACTGTGATCTGCAAGATTTGTCAGCTTTTAACCTGTTAGATTGAAGATGAAGAGAAGAATCATCCACATTGAAAGAGGAAGGAGGGTGTTCGAGGAAGAGGCAATCTTCACAGCCTCACCATCCTTGTGAATTACTGGAGCAGCAGTGTATGTACCATCATATATCCTATTCCTGTATTTTTTAAAAACAAGAAGTATGTACTGTTAATTTTGTATTCCTTGTCAATTGCCATGCCATTAAAATAAAAATAGAAAAGCAAGTAGCAAAATACCCGTTAGCATTAGGGCAGAACAGAATGGCATAATCGTAAGCCTTGCAAGTAAAAGTGCTGGTGCCATCATCATAAGCATAGCTATAAGCCGTTGGGCATGCTCTCTTGAAAATGGTTGAATAAAAGGAAGGCCGGCAAGTAGTTGGGTTAGCAAACTCCCCACTGCAGCAGTACTGGTCAAGCCCAAATGCCTCACATGCACTTTTACATGCCACAACTCCTCCCCCTCCTTCCTCACTATCTCCACCTACTACCTGGAGTTCCCTTGGGCATCCTGTTTATATTTTATAATAATAATAATTCAAGTTTCAAAGAATTAGATCACCAAATACTGATTGTAATAGGCTTACTTAATCAATATATATATAAGATTTTTTTTAATCTAAATGATTATGAATATTCTCAGATTCACTTGCGTATCAATCAAAAAACTAAGTCTGTCTTTCATACGAGTTTAAAGGCGTATTCCATACTTGACCTATGCATTCAAGTGCTAATCCCAAGAATTGGATCTTAATATGAAACTATTTCAGTAATATTACAACAGTGGCAGGTAAGAAAATTTTACCCATATTTATATCCGAAGCGCAGCCAGTTGCATTACATGCACCATGGACTCCACGAGGAGCAGCAACTAGAGGCAAATTGTAACCATCTACAATGCTAACATCATAGAAATCTTTGTTATTGCCTGTGCCAAGGGTTATTTCAAAGAGAGATGCAGGTGGAGCAGCACCAATGCCATCACATTCCAGCCTTCCACCACAGTCCCCAGTTTGACAGGATCCAACTCCAGATTCATTGAATGTGCAACCAGTCCTCGCCCATATCCGGCCTGACCATCCTGGAATAGTCGGAATCCTCATGCTCTGACCAGGGTCTAACCTGAATCCAGTTGTTGGGAGCTGTGGAGTACCTGAACCTGCTAGTGTACCAGGCCATATGGTATAAGGGCAATTGTTTGTTACGGTGAAGGTACAAGAGTAGGAGCTTGAGACTAGAAAAGAAATGAAAACTAGAGGGAGGCCTGGGATCTTCTTCTGAAACATTGTAAAGACTTATTCACTCAGGTAAGGTAGGATTGCCAGGGAATTATAATTTCCATGTTAGGGCAGTCCCTAGATATTGTAGCCTGGAGAATCTACCTGAGATAGGCTAATCCAATACTGAAAGGTTACCTTGCTTTGCTAAATCTCTCAGCCGCAAAATAACATTTCTGGGTTTAGTATTGCTTCTATCATGGT
Organism: Vernicia montana; assembly: GCA_949750685.1. Taxonomy (NCBI): domain Eukaryota; kingdom Viridiplantae; phylum Streptophyta; class Magnoliopsida; order Malpighiales; family Euphorbiaceae; genus Vernicia; species Vernicia montana. Next base: position 11,940 of record CATKHJ010867445.1, read on the forward strand.
GGCCTCATCAAGAAGGAATTCCTTTCTTTTTCAAGGCAAGACAATATATAAATTCTCTTCTCAAGAATAATATCCTCCAAAGATCAGCTTTAAGGAATTAAACAAATTAACTCAGAATCATCGCTAATTAAAAGCTTGATTCAAGTTCTTTACCATAGAAGAAACAAAATAATAATAATAATAATAATAACAATAATATAAATAATTGCTTGAAAAACAAATTTCTTTGCAGCATCTAAAAGATGTTTGCTTGGAAATTAAGGCATTTCATTGTCAATCTCACAAGACCTGGGGAAAAGAATCATTCTAATTGATTTCATTACATATAAGGGTGGCACCACTGTGCCATAATATAACACTGGAAATACAGATTGCAAATGAAATGAGCAGAAGAACCAAAGTGATGAGTTAACTCTCTTGAATCTGACAAAATTTGAACAAGGCATCATCCAATTTATCAGATTTTCTGAATTCAACCATTGTGAACACAAGTAGCCCATAAGTCCCTAGAAAGCTGTACATTCACCAACACAAGATGAGCAACAGGCAATATAAAATGGTAAATCTGTGAATTCCTTGGCTTAATAATTGAGGATACAGTTGATTCAAGTTCTGATGCTAACATAATACATGGTGTTATTTACAAATTGAATATGCCAAGTAATGACTGCTTCTATATAATCCTACAGTATCAACATCACTGCAGATCTGAAACATAAATTCAAGAACAGAGAGCACGAGCCCCCAAGGTAAAAGTGCAGAGGCCAGCCTATAAAACTTCAGACCACCAAGGTGAATTACAGTCAAAAGATATATTTTAAGCATGTGGAATTCAGCAGCTTCAAACCCAGGTCTCTGGTGAAGGCAATCATGATAATGGATAGTCCTCTGAACTTCAGGTTGTGAGTTTAAGTTATGCACTTCCACTTCCAGAGAACTCATCAATTAAAGCTGACAGCAGAGGAAAAGTTACTTCATATTGCTGTTCAGCAATTCCATTTCCAGTAAGCTCATCAATTGAAGGTCACCATTGCCTCGAACATTTACCACCCAATGATTGCATCAATTAACTTTCATCTGTCACAGCCAAAGACATTCTACACAAAGTTAAAATACATTACAAGAGAGTATAAAGAGCTATTGTTGACTCTTAGGACCCCCCCCCTCCCCCCCCCCCCCCCCCCCAATTACCTTCTGCCCGCCACAGCAAGATCATTTAGAAAATCAGGAAGTTGGACCTT
>CATKHJ010867456.1:0-20191 GCA_949750685.1 Vernicia montana
ACACACACACACACACACACACACACACACACACACACACACACACACACACACACACACACACACACACACACACACACACACACACACACACATATATTTTTTCTTAGTTAAGTAAAAAGCCCCAAAATGTTGTATGGAAATATAAAGATAGTCTTCTGATACAATGTTTTCTAATACAAGATATGTACATGAAACCAAAAGACCCTAAAGGCCCAAGAATCTGATGTGGAATTAAACCTTTTAATAATTGGAAAATTCTGATTGAAAAATAAAGCAATGAGAAGCTAAAACCAGCCATCGTCATAAAATAATGATTAACAAAAAGACAAAGTGCTATCATAAAATCACATCCCTACTTTATATATGCCTATGCTCTCCAGCCTTCATGAAACCATCCAAAACAACTGAAAGAAAAAACCTCATGAACAATACAAAGATGAGGACTTGGGCTTTCACTGTTTTCACTTTGTTGCTTTCCCTTTTGCGAGAAATCTCATTCTCCGCTGGGGTGGGTGACATTAGCAGTATCATCTCAAGCTCAAAATTTGAAGAAATGCTTCCATATAGAAATGATCCTCGTTGTCATGCCGTTGGATTCTACACCTACGATGCTTTTATCAAGGCAGCAGAGGCTTTTCCTGACTTTGGCAACACCGGCAATGATACTACACGTAAAAGGGAGATTGCTGCCTTCTTTGGCCAGACATCTCATCAAACTACTGGTTCCTTACCTTATTTATTCATATATTCTGTTTGTTTAATTCTTTTCAATTATTATTATGGGATAATTATATATTCATTTGACTTGAAATAACTTAGTCGTTGGTGATGCATTATAGGAAGATCAACTAATGATCCATAAACCTGGGGATATTGCTATAAGAAGAGCACAGATCCTTCTGATCAGTGTGATAAAAATAATCTCCAATATCCATGTGCTCCTGGAAAGCAGTATTACGGCAGAGGTCCTATGCAACTCTCATGGTAAGTGGTGACTGCAGGATTTTAAAATTATGGGGTAAGTCTTATCCAACAACTTTAATTTATTCTTTTTTTATTTTTCACTTCACAGGAACTATAACTATGGGCCATGTGGGAAAGCCATTGGCAAACCACTATTGAACAATCCAGACCTTGTTGAGAATGATGCAGTAATTTCGTTCAAGGCAGCTATCTGGTTCTGGATGACTGCACAACCTCCAAAACCCTCATGCCATGATGTTATGACAGGAAAATGGTCACCCTCTTCTGCAGATATTGCAGCTGGCCGAGTTCCTGGTTATGGTTTGTGTACTAACATCATCGCTGGTGCAACGGAATGCGGTCATGGCTGGAATGCTTTTGTGGAAGATCGCATTAGATACTACCAGACATACTGTGCTATGTTTGGAATTGATTACGGTGACAATCTTGATTGCTACGACCAAAGCCCATATGGAAATGGATTTTGGAACTTGATAGACACTATGTAATAATTTCATAAAAGCTATGTAATAATTCCATGTCTACTACTACAACATTGAAATAAAAGGTCTTTGGCAAAAAAAAAAAAAAAAAAAAAAAAAAAAAACATTGAAATAAAAGGTGCATTCTACTATGCCGTACCTAGAAGCACACTCTACTTAGGGCAATTGACCTGTCTATGTAATTTTAAAAAAATAATTACTAGAATATGTCACTTTTATAAATAAATATCAAAACGTGCTATTTTTTTTTATTATTTTTTTTTGGCTGACTTGTAGAACGAGCATTTATGGTGTATAAAAATTGAGACCGGCGTTTATGTTGCCGGTTTAGATGCCATCATTGCCCACTGTTCGGTTCTGCTGCATCAAGCCTGACACAAAGCAGATGGGAGAAAGACAGTTAATTTATAAACAATATTATTTTTTATTTCTTTTATATTTATTTAAAAAATATTTTAAAAATAAAAAATAAAAAATAAAAAATTTTAATTTTCAAAATCTTATTTTTAATTTTAAAAAATAAAAAATTACACCCAACAGGCCTTAAATACCAGTTTCCTCTTTTTCTGCCACAATTAATTGCTCTTAATCGGTGTTTGAAGGGCGTGTGATCAATCAAGTCTTTTACAACCTTTTTTTTTTTTTTTTTTTTTTTTTTTTTTTTGCCAAATAAGTCTTTTTACAACTTTAACTTGTAATAATTAATTTGTTTAATAATGTCTGAGGGTTAAAACCCAAAACACAAAATAGGTACCAAAATCCTAACAACAATTAAATTTACTGTACCTGATAATTTTACTGTTTAATGAGCATCTATTTTCCTATGAAAAACTTTTAGGTAGATTCAATTTATATTTTATAAAAAAGAGTTGTAAGCTAATCCTTATTAAATTATAATAAATATTTAATTTTTTACTTATAATTAATAATTTGTGATTTTAATTATATAAGTGAGTACAAAAGTTTTAATTTTATTACCATTTAACAATGTATTTTACTATGATAGAATTAGTTTATATAATTAATATATATGGTAAACTTAATCTACCTACAAATTAATTTATTCCTAGCCAGGAAAATTATGTCTAGAGAATTAACAATGCTTCTTCATATAAGTAAGCACAAACCACAACTAGAAATTACAGCAATTCACACTTCTTAATGTGTGCTTGATTTTGAATTTAAAATGTTTTTAATAAACTGTTTTTGAACTCTACAATGCAAGGTTTAGTAAATTAATTTTCAAAAGTAGTAAAAACTACTGTTTTTGAAAAGTTAGATTTTCTAATTTTTTCAAATAATGATTTATCAAAAACAATTAATTTTTTTTAAAAATAATATAAAACATAATTTTTAAAAACAAGTTAAAATTTAATTCCAAACATACACTTATTTGCTAGATAACTTGAAGTTCAAACATTTCAAAAAATAACCATATTTCACTGCTTAAATTAAAATGTCGATTATATTCTAATTTAGATTTAAGAATTTTTGAAAGGAGAGATATAACAAAAGCAAAATAATAATAATAATAATAATAATAATTATAAGATTATCTAATACACGGGTTGATTGGTATGCGTTGAACAACAAACTGGCAATAAAAAAGAGAGGTCATATTGGCACTCTTATCTCTCTCTCTCTTTTTTTTTTTTTTTTTTTTTTTTTTTTTTAATTTTTAATTTTTTTTTTATCATTGAACTTTACTGTAATACTCTTATTGCATTATTTATTAAACTATCACGAGAAAAAAAATGTTTAATTAAATTTTATTTTTTATTTTTAATTCACACACACACATATATATATATTTAAAATTTTGATAATAAAAATATATTGAATAAATATATAAATTATATACAAGAAAATATTCTTTTATATATATAAATGAATATTTAAGTAAAATTTTTATTTTTTTAGTTCTCATAAGAAAGGAAGACTTATGTAAAAAAAAAAATTTAAGTTCCATTTACTTTTATTTTTTTATATTTGTATTTTTTATTGCATAAAAGTGACTATACATATTTTTTAATATGTATTTTTTAAAAAAAAATATTTATCCATTCAAAAAAACATATATTTATTAAATATAGAGTTTTTATATAAAAATTAAAATAAAATTTTTATTTTTACATATTATAAAATAAATAAATAAAAATAATGTAATTTTATATGTGGGCTCTACCCATATTGTACGACTCGAATATTACAAATGGTGGGTGATGATGATCCAGTTGTTAATTTTGAAACAAGTTGTACATATACTATGATTAAAATGCCAAATTGCAAAGAGAGAGAAATCAACAAAGCAATAATTAATCTCAATTTAAAAAAAAAAAAAAAAAAATCCTAACTTCTCTCTCAAAGTTTTATTTCAAAGTTAAATCTGTGCTTGGAAAAAGGAGATTAGATTTGTGGCAGAAAAAGAGGGAATCGGTATTTAAATTATCAGTTTCTCTCTCATCTGCTTTGTGCAACAAAACCGGCAATGGTTCGCGTGGCATCTAAACCGGCAACATAAAGACCGCGATATAAATGCAGGTCTCCATTTTTATACTAAATCGGCAACATAAATATCGTTTTTTGGTCTAAGGTCAGCCAAAAAGTCAAAAACTGGCATGTTTTGGTGTTTATTTATAAAAGTAACATATTTTAGTAATTATTTTTTTAAAATTACATAGATAGGTCATTTGCCCCTCTACTTAGGATATTTTCTCCATTTAATGTTTTTAAAAATTATTATTTTAAATTTAAATATTTTTTATAATAATTCTCAGTTTTTGATGAAAAAGTTAAAAGTAAGAATTCTCTGAAATTTTTACAGAAATTATCAAGCGAATTTTTAAATTCTCGAAATTTTTTTACTGAAAAACAACTTCACTCTAAAATATATTAAAAATCAGAAAAATAACGTAAATAATTGACAAAAAAAAATAATAAAATCCTTTAGAAAACTTGCAAATTTATACTTTTCACACAAAAAAAATGGCAGAAAAACAATCTTTATGTAAAAAAAAAGCAATTAAAAATTTTTTAATTACTAAAGAATAGCAACTTTTACTAAAAAATTTATAGTAAATTCTTAGTTATTCAAAAATAGCTATTAAAAATATTTTTAGTAAAAATAGCTATTAAAAAATGTTAATTTTAGTTAAATAATTGAATTTTTTATAATAATAATTACATTATGTTTAACAAATAATTAAAATATATTTGAAAATAAAAATAATAAAAAAAAAAAACTTCTTTGTTGGTTAGTAATTTTATTTATAAGGAACTATGATTTGTAGCTATAATGTGGAATTAATTTCGATAAGTAAATAATTAATTAATTAGTTATTACTTAATTAATTTGAAATCTACAATTATGAAATTAAACTGACAGAGTTATTTGAATCTTATTTTCTCTACAATTTGGTCATGTTGGTGAACTTACAAGTCATAGTGGTGACTTTTTGTAAACAATAATCACTCATATAAAATTTATATTAATTAAATTTATAATGTGAAATTAATTTATATTTGTATTATTCTCACATATTCAATCAATATAAGTTTAATTAAATAAAATTTTGAAATTATAGACAACAAATCTAAAGGTTTTTATTACTGAATTAACTAAACACCTAGATTAATTATTTTTAGTGTAAACAAGATTACAAATTTTATTAATTAATACTCCCTCCATTTCATATTAATTAACGTTTTGGAGGTTTTATATTTTTTCACAATAGATAACGTTTTAGAATATCAATAGAGCATTTATTTCATTTTTACTCTTATTTTAATTTTCATTAAATACAATCTTTAGGGTTTAGAGGAATATTTAATGAGGGCAATTTAGTATTTTTCTCTATTAATTAAAGAGAATTAATTAACTTATTAATATTTGTGTACACCTCTAAAATATTATTTATTATAAAATGGAGATAATAATAATTAAAATTAAAATTTTATAGGTTACAACTAGTCATAATGATCACTTATGATTTATGTTATAACTATTTTCAAATGATAATAATTATTTGATTGAAAATATAAGATGCACTGAATAATCTCTCAGACGTTGGGACCAATTTAACTGGAACATTATCCTAGGCATGGACAGAACGTGGGAATGGAGGAAAAATAAAGTTAGGCGAGGCTTAACTTTGAAATGTGAATAATTGGTTTTTGGCTCATTCACTCTCCAGAAAATTGAATTATTGCAACCACTAGTAACAGAGAAATATTGTTTTATTATATCATGTGTAGAATATTTTTGTTGTTTTTACTTTTTAAAAGGAGAATTAATAGTAGAATTTGTTCCTCCAATAAAATAAAATAGTATTAAAATCAAATTTAAAATTATCAAGTTGTAAAGTCTAATTCAATTCAACTTGGTATTGCTTGAATATAAATATATTATTTAGATGTTTTCTATAGTTATTTTATTTTTAATAAAATAAATTTATTTTGTTTTATTTATCATTATAGAAAAAATGTTTTTTTTTTACGAAAAATCACAATTTTTTTATATTTTTTTTTGTAAATTATACTATTTTTTCGTAATTCTTCTTGATTGCAAAAAAAAATTTAATTTTAAGAAAATATAATTTATTTTGTGTAAAATAATAATTCTATGAAAATGTTCATAAATTAACAAAAAAGAAAAATAATTTCGTAATTACGAAAAAAATAGATATATTACAAAAAAAAATCACAATCTTTTTATATTTGTTCGCAATTCTTTTTAGTTGCAAAAAATTTTTAATTTTACGAAATTATAATTTATTTTGTATAAAACAATAATTTTACGAAAAAGTTCATAAATTAACAAAAAAAAATAATTTTATAATTAAAAAAATAGCTCTCTTATGAAAAATTACAATTTTCTTATATTTTTTTTCGTAATTCTTCTTAATTGCGAAAAAATTTAATTTTTTAAAAAGATAACTTATTTTGTGCAAAATAATAACTTTAAAAATAAGTTCCTAAATTAATGAAAAATAAAAATAATTTCATTAATTTTATTTTATTTTGTTAATTTCATTCTTTTCATAAAGTTAATTAACAAAATTATTCTATTAATTTCGTAAAGTTAATTAATAAAATTATTTCGTTAATTTCGTAAAATTAATTATCAAAATTATTTTTTACTTCATTTTGTTAATTTTATAAAATTAATTTTATAAAGTTAATTAATGAAATTATTTTTTTTATTAATTTAGAAATTTTTTCGTAAAGTTATTATTTTATACAAAATAAGTCATATTTTCGAAAAATTAAAAAAAATTTCGCAACTAAAAAAAATTACTAAAAAATAATTTAATTTATGAAAAATACAAAAAAATTGTAATTTTTCGTAAAAAAATTATTTTTTTCATAAAATAAAATAAAATAGTTTTACTTTATTAAAAACAAAGTAACAATAGAAATCAACCAGTATTATTTTATCCTATGAATTCAAGTTCTTAATTTGCGTGCTTATTTAACATGGGGTTCTCTAGCATAAGTTTTGCTCTCAATTAAAATATACTATTTTAAAGAAAAAACCATTATGCTATAGAAGAAAATATAATTGAATAAAAATATATGATAAAATATTTAAAAATTAATAAAAAAAAACTAATCTCTTTTTTTTTAATAAATAAAAACTAATCTCTTTATTACCAAATCTCCGGAAGGTGATAGCCTACTATAAATATAGTTCATAGCCACCTGAATCACTCAATTGCAACAAATACTTATCAAAGAATTAATTTTTAATTTCATAATGTGTATATTTCAAATTAATTAAGTAATAAATAAATAACTAATTAATTAATTATTTACTTATCGAAATGAATTCCACATTATTGCTACAAATCATAGTTCCTTATAAATAAAATTACTAACCAACAAATAAATTTTTTTTCTTCATTATTTTTATTTTCAATATATATTTTAATTATTTGTTAAACATAATGTAATTATTATTAAAAAAATTCAATTATTTAACTAAAATTAACATCTTTTAATTTTTAATAACTATTTTTACTAAAAATATTTTTAATAGCTATTTTTTAATAACTAATAATTTACTATAAATGTTTTAGTAAAGTCTTTAATAACTAAAAAAATTTTAATTGCTTTTTTATATAAACAGTGCTTTTCCGCCATTTTTTTACGTGAAATGTACAAATTCACAAATTTTTTAAGGGATTTTATTGTTTTCTGCCAATTATTTATGTGATTATTTTGGTTTCCACTAGTTGTCTTTTCGTAAAAAAATTTCGAGATTTTAAAAATCAACTTGATAATTTCTGCCAAAAATTTCAGATGATTCTTTTACTTTTGACTTTTTTTTTTTTATTAAAAATCACTATAAACTAAAAATTACTATAAAAGAAATCTAAACTTAAAATAATAATTTTCAAAATCATTAAATGGAGAAAATGCCCCTCTACTTAACTATAATGCTTACAAGAGCTTTCAACTATTATAAGTTCAATTTTTATCCCTTACATCTCAACCGTATGTTTGTTTAAGAAGTGATCAACTAAGCTGACTTCTTCATAGCATCCCCATCATACGCCATAATCCAAATTTTTAAATAAAAAAAAATACTGAATGATTGCAGATATACAAACCTCATTCGGCAATAAAACCAAAGAATCAAACAATCAAGTGCCGGAAAAATGGGCGTTTTACTTTTTATTTTTATTTTTTAAATAATATATACCAGCACACACGGGTCAGGTAGTTGGAAAATATTTTTCCAATTATACCCCTTTTTTTTTTTTTTTTTTTTGCCAGGTGTAACCATACACTAAAGCTGTATGTACCAGCTTTGTGTTATATATATATATATATATATATTATTTCTTCAAGGTCGCTAGTTTAACTGGCCCCCTTGTGGGGTTGGTATGAAAGTCAAGTATGTCCATTCAAGTTCTGTAAAAGGCTTAACAAATCCATTTGTGTCGTCTCCTGAAGACTATTTAGCAGACCAACTTGAATTCCTCTTGCAAACTTGTTCTTCAGGGGCCAAGGATGGATTTGAATAGGAAACAATTTTCTATGGTACATCTCGACAAGAAGAAGAAGAAGAAGAAAGCATCGTTTTGGATTCAGAGGCTTTGGATACAGTTGAATAATTTTGGTTGAATTTTATGAATTTCAAGTTGAGCTCTGTATATTTTTTATTGAAAAATTAATCTTCCAATAAAAAACTTTTATGATTATTTTATTTAGAAATAAAGCAATGCGTAAATTGATCAAAAAATATCACGAGGGGGAACTTGATACATTATATAAAGTTTTTGGCTAAATTAACCATTCAACCTTTTATAAATTATTTCAAATAGTTTATTAAATATTAAGAAAAAAGCTGAATGATTATCAAAAGGTTACACTGGCAAGTAAACCAAGATCGCTAGTTAGACTAGCTACCTTGATTTTTATTTTTTAATTAAATTTTTATAATTGTTTTTAATTAATATTATATTTATTATTTTATTAACTATTTCAAATAGTTTATTAAATATTAAAAAATAATAAGTTGTATGCCCGTGAGAGGCATATAATTATATCTACTATTTTTATTTAATATTTATATATAAAACTCTAATATTTTATCTATTATTTTATTTTATATAGTATAGAATTAGAATATTAATATAATTTAAAATATTAAAATATTAATTATTAGGACTAGCTCCAGCATTTTGAAAGTCCTAGATAATTTCAAAAAATGAGGTCCTCAATCTCTCATCCCTCTATATAAATATATATATATTTTTAATAAATATGAAATTTAGTAAATTCAATAAATTCAAAATGTAATATAATAATTAATTCTTAAATACAAATAATTAATTACCATCAAAATCCAATAAATTAACTCTAACTTATTATTATTATTATTATTTTTTTGTAATAAGAGTCAATATTATTAATAATGATAAAATGAGAAAAAATATAACATTGAGATGCAATCTACCCAAGCCAATAGGCTATCCCGAGTACAATTGAGAGAAATTTAAACATCTTAATGCTATGTGAAAAAACTTTAGAAATCTCAATACAGATAGCAGAAATAAAAGCTTAGTCAAACTTAAAAAAAAAAAAAAAGAAAAAAGAATAGTACATATTAAAAACTAATGAGTAGTAGAGTCATCAATTCAACTACCAAAACCAAACTAAGAAGAAAAAGTTAATATTATTCTCTCTTTTTGGTGTGTAAAATTAATATTTTAATTTTATTTGATATATATGATGTATATATTTAATACTATTCTCTCATTTTAAAGGGTTTGCTATTGGCCTGGAGGATTGGGATTAGAAAGCTTCTTCTTGAGGTAGATTCAATTTTGGTGGTGGATTGGCTTGTGAAGCATGTTGAGTGTGGTGGCTTGCAAGCTAACCTAGTTCAAACTTGTGTTGATTTACTTAATCAAGATTGGAGGGTCCAAGTGCAACATGTCTATAGGGAAGGTAATGGAGTTGCAAACAAGCTTGCTAACATGGCTTTGGGTTTTCAGAGGGGTTATCATGAATTGGATAAGTGTCCTGCTGCGGTGTTTCAATTGATTTTAAGAAATACAGTTGGAGTTTGTTAGCTTCGTAGTGTTAGAACTTAAGTTTCTATGGTTTATTTTTTTCTGTTTAAGTGGCTTTTAGCCCTCCCTGTTATTCAAAAAAATAAATATATACATCATATATATCAAATAAAATTAAACCAATTATATTGAAAAACAATGTGTGGGTCGGATTAACTTAAAAGAAAAAATCCAAATTCTTTTCATCAATTTCAATTTTAAAGTAAAACTTATTATTTCTATATGTAAACTAATTCATCTATTCAAGTAATCTATCACAACAAACACTCTTACTATAACTCTAAACAAAACCAAATATATAGAGAAGGAAAAGATGAAGAATTTCATTTCTTTAGAAAAATTAATTCAAGGATCATATTGAGACAATCAAAATGAAGAACTTTGTATTAATCTTACCTTTAAATTCTTTATCTTTTCAATTCTTCAATTTGGCCAACCAACATGGAAGAGAGGAAGAGAAAAAAAATATAGCTATTTTTTTTCGTTAAACAATAGTACATGGAAGATGAAAGGGTGAAGTAAATAAATGCAATTTTGTCCAAACAAAAAAAAAATTACCTTTGTTATTAACAAAACCCTAAAAAAATAATTTTTAAAAATATGAGGCCCCCTCATTGGGGAGGCCCTAGGTAGCTGCCTAGATGGCCTCCTCTTGGAGCTAGCTGTAATACCACATACCTATATGATTCGTAAACATCAACCACGATAATATAGAAAGAAAATTTGGATGTTCATATGATCTTTAAGGCCCAACCCATGTTCAAAAGTATCTAAATGTACTTATTTGAATTATGAGTAAATTTCGTGATATTGACATGTGAACATGTTTGATATGAATATGATTAATGTGAATATGCTCAATAATGTGCATTGATAAGTGATTATGGTAACATACACTATAATATGAGTAAAATGGTCATTTACAAAAACTGTCAAAAATGAAAGTAAAATTGTGTGTGTATGTATGAGTGGAGTGTGGGGTCCACCCACACCCCTAATGGGCTGGCCATAGCTTAAAAAAAAAAAAGAGAACTAAATTTTTATGGAAATTTCATTTCTTGAATTTAATACTTGAGTTAGTGGAAAGTGGGTCTCACATTTCACTAACTGCACCATTTCTCTAGAAATTTAATTTCTTTTTATTCTAATAATTTATAAATTACTACCACCACAATTTTCTTTCTCCAAAAATATCTAATGACAACTTCTAGAAAAATCTAATAATCTTAGCTATTAGATGAAGTTGGGTAAATCTTTACCATCCATCAATCTATTTAAGCATTATCATCATCATTTATTTTTCATTTTCCATTCACTTCAAGAAAACAAAGACATTTCTTCACCATACTTAGAGCATTCAGCCAACCACTCCTTTCCAACGCCAAGTGATTCCAAGGTAAGACTCTAATTAAATCCATTCCTCTCTTCATTCTAGTAATGTGTCTTGAATTGTTTCCTTATTGATTGAACAATTCTTCTTTCTTTTTCCTCTTGTATATTTCAGTCTACACTTGAAAAATTGGAGAAAATTATTTATTTTTATTTCTTGATATTTATGAGTGTATCATGAAGCTAATTGGAGGATTAGGTAATTTAATTGAACATAGGATGTGAAATAGAACTTGATTGAGTCATATACCTTGAAATTAGAAAATTATATTTTGGAATTGGGCAGAATTTGGGATACCTATTTTGTATTTATAGAGACAGAATTTGGAGAAGTATTAAATATAAAAGTTTTAGTATTTTATCTTAAATATAGGCCCATAAAAAGGGTTTGATGAGATTCCTAAAGGATAATGAGATATCCTTCCTAAAAGTATACTGATCCAAATTTGGGGTTTAGTGAGTAACCTGAAATTGTTAGAGCCTATAGAGAACTTTATGAATAGAATTTGGAGGTAACTCAAACATCAAAGTTGTAGATAAGTGTCTTAAGTATGCATCTGTAAAAAGAATTTGAGATATTTAATGTGTGCATGGAGAAATCATACCTGAACTGAAACTAGTAACATTCACAGACTAAATGGGTAGTCTGAATTAGAGTAGCACTATTGACGGTCTTAAAGATTGAATTAGGCCAGGTATAAAACATAAAAAATGATAATTAACATGTTTATAAGCTCTATGTAAAAGGAAACTTTAATTGAACATATAGATTTTGAGATACAATCTAGTGAAGTTGATAAGGTCTGAAAAATCCTGCAAACTAACTCAGTTGGCAATCTGAGAATCTACCTTATGAATTAGGGATGATAGTGTCATAACCCGACTTTCGATCCGCGATGATCCTAGGGCATGGGTAGACATAAGGTCACCGAAAATCCGTAGGAACCTTACTAAACAATTACCCATATCGATATCATGCATTCTAATCACATACAATCTCCCAAGATTTGAACCAGACAACCATGCTAATCCATATTCATCAATATTATTCATAATTCAAATACGATATCATCTTACAAAAGTTAATGTCTTAAAGGCCCAAAAGAATACTAGTCAATATACTTACCATTCATTACATTTACCATGAAGCATCTAAGTTTGAGTCATCATCTATACAAAATAATATGAGGAATGAGTTAAATCACTTGAGTTTCCGAGGATTGGAGAAGAATGCCTTGGAAACTGAATCGATAAATTATAGCTCACCTGAAAATGGAATCACTAATGAGATAACGCAGTGAGTAAAGATTATACTACCATAACCTATGAAGCTTGGTGATTCAAGGTCGGTTTACAATAACAGTTCATGGTTCATCAATCAATTACAATAACCAATCGGTTCAATAACAACAAACGATTGGATTCAATAACAATTAACAATAGGTTCAAATCAATAATCAAATGGTTCAAATTTTATAACCAATTGTTTCAATAATATCAATCGATTGGAGGCAATAACAATAACATATCATGTTCAGTAGAATCATATCAGTACAATAGGAGTATTAAGTAACTATGTCTTAACGTTCTCAATATAAATGACATTATGCTCAAAGGCATTACCGAGAACTGAGGCATAGAACTTACTCATCATATCAATATCGAAGTAGAGGCTCATCTTATCGGAGCATACCTTCATCTCTACGTAAGATTGATCAGATCTCACGGCTAGGGCGACAAACCCTCCCTAGCTAGGATATGGATACTTTCCTCTATCCACCGGAGTACACTGTGCACAATGCTTGATGTTTTACCCCACATCAGAATTAGGAATTTCTGCTTTTGGTTCACAATCATATAAGGTGTACAATGGTAATCAATAAACATAGATTATCAATGGATCAATAATCATGGTTTCAATTCAATATCAAGAAGAATTTTCAATTGGGTTCATATGTATACAATAAAATGTGTTATCTCAAAGGATAGTTCAAATAACAATTATCAACAAACAAATTGGTGGTTATGAAAGAACTAGGCATTTATGCCTTAGGTTTAAACACAACTATAGTAGTATAATAATCACTTACCTCAACAATGCAATATCCAAAGTAGCTTGCAATCAAACTCTAGAGCAAGCAAATGTGATGGTCACATCCTCCATTATCCTCATTCCCTCTATCTCTATGAGGAGCTACAAATCCAATAATGGAAAATAGCAATAAATCATATAATCTATGAACTTAACTCAATTAACAATGCTAATTATTGAAATAGAAACATGTTGGAGCTTGTCACACGGTCCATCACACGATCGTGTGATCACCCGTGTGACAATAGGCAATTTATCTAGAATGAAATGAGCTAATCACACGGGTCAACACACGATTGTGTGACCACCCGTGTAACAAAGGGAATTTATACAGATTCTATAAAGCTTATCACACGCCTAGGCACACGGTCGTGTGTCTACACGTATGACGAAGGGAAATTTATGCAGATTCTATAAGGCTTGTCACACGCCCAGGCACACGGTCGTGTGTCTGCACGTGTGACGATTCTAGGTAGGATATTCAAGCAAAATCACCAGATAGCTTAAAACGGGAAATTTAACCATTTCTTTCCCAAAACTAAATCACTCTCTATATCATGCAATAGACCTATAAGTTAACTCATTTCATCAATCAAAACATAGAATCAACAAAGGATTCTATAAACCCATTTTTTGGTCAAACCCATAATCATCAAATGAGAAAGTTTGAAATCTTTTTTGGAAATCCATTTTTATACTCTCAATATTTCAAATTCATGTTTACAAATCATCATCTAATAGCATTTCTCAAAGAAATCCCTTTTTGTAGAAATCCATATGGGTAAAACAAAGAAAGAGAAGAAGAAGAAAAGAAAACTTCCCAAGCCATACAATACATGATCTAAATGAAGGAAATGATTTAGATGATTACCTTTAAAGCTTTCTCCTGATGATGATTTGCTTTAATCAATTGAAGAAGGAAAGAAGAAAAGAAGAAGAAGAAAAGAGCTTTTTGTTTCTTGATAGCTTTTAGGGAAATGAAAAAGATGATAGCAAATGGTGATTTGCTTAAGTTCAAATGAAGGGCCATGATTAAATCATGGAAAATGATGGTTAAGGATGAATGGCTTCCAAAGGAAGCTTTGTAATTTCTATTTAACTTTAAATCATTTGAAAAAATGATGATACAAAGTGACTAGGTTCAATAAATCTTGAAATAAACAAATATAAAAAATATGGTGTTAATGGAGAATGGGACCCACTTTCCACTAACCCATTTCTAACACAAGAACACGAAACAAATTGGCCCATATGCTACACATAATTACCCATATTATCACTTATAAGTTCATATATGAATATTCGGGGTATTACATTCTTCCCTCCTTATAGAAAATTCATTCTCGAATTTACATATACATACCATATACAAAATTACATGGAAAATAAGTGAGGATACTTGAGTAGCATGTCTTGCTCACTCTACCAAGTACATTCATCTAAATTATGGTCTTTCCATTAAACCTCTACCATTACAATTTCTTTATTCCTTAACTTCTTTACTTGACGATCGATGATTGCAACTACAATTTCTTCATAAGCCAAGTATTCATTCATTTCTATTGCTTAAAGTTGTAGAACATGTGACAGATTCGGTACATATTCTCTCAACATTGAAACATGAAACATGGGATGCACATGGGCTAAGCTCGGAGGAAGAGCTAGCTTATACGATACATTGCCGATTCGGTCTAATATATCAAATGGCCCAATGTATCTTGGAGAAATTTTTCCTTTCTTTTCAAACCTCATCACACCTTTCATAGGAGAGATCTTTAAGAAGACATGATTTCTTATGGAAAAGTTGACATCCTTTCACTTCGGATCCACATAGTTCTTTTGTCTGCTAAAGGCCGTCTTCAATCTTTCTCTGATGATTGACACTTTTTCTGAAGTTTCCTTAATCATGTCCGGCCTTTCCATATGCTTATCACCAATTTTCATCCAATATATCAGTGATCTAAATTTCTAACCATACAGTACTTCATATGGTGCCATGCCGATGGTGAAATGATAGCTGTTGTTATTAGCAAACTCTATCAAAGGTAGGTACTTGTCCCAATTCCTACCAAAGTTAAGCACACATATGCATAGCATGTCTTCTAATGTTTGTATGGTTCGTTCGGACTGTCCATCCGTTTGCGGATGAAAAGCAGTAAGTCTCGAAGATAACACAATAAGTCTTTTACACCACTCTCATGTCTCTTGGTAGGTGCAGAGCTATACCTAACTAGAAAATTTTCTTGCAAATACATATCAGGCCTAATGCAATTTGCAAGATACATGAATGCTTTTATAGCACTCAAATATGGTACTTTAAGACTAATTAATAGCTCTTTGTTATCTTCTTTAGGTATAAAAATGGTCTTTCTTCACTTTTATTGAGCGGATACCATTAATGTATTTAAAGGAAAGGATTTATCTATGCAAAATTGCATAAGTACCTTTTTCACATAAGTAGACTGGTATATTAAGGCTCATTTGGGGATAAATAATCGATCTGCAGGCCGATACAAAATTTTGTTTCTTTTAAATTCATCTCGAACTCACTTTTCAAAAATTTGTTAGGAGTCTCATTTAGATCATCAACATATACTGCAATAATAATAGAATCATTATGTGGTCTTTTATGAATGCATATGATCATAGTGTATTATTCACATATCCTTCTTTCAATAAGGATTCAATCAAACGATTATACCACATATGCCCATATTGCTTTAATCCATACAGAGATTTCTACAATTCGATGTAATTTATGTCACATGTTTAATGTGCATTCATTTATGTTATCTTTAGTTCTTCTGGGACTTTCACATAAATATAATTTTCATAAGGTACATATCAAGCCTTTTTTTTAACTGCCATATTAATTAAATATTGGAATGTGATCATATCCATAACAAGAGAATAAGTTTCCATATAGTTAATACCAGGTCTCTGCGAAAAATCCTGGCAACTAGCCTCGCTTTATATCTTACCATTTCATTATTCTCATTACACTTTCGCATAAACACCCCCATTTATACCCAACTGGTTTCATGTTTTTGGGGAACTAGCATAATAGGTCTGAATACCATGCGTTTAGAGAGCGAGTCTAACTCGGCCTGAATTGCCTCCTCCCATGATGGTCAGTCATGTCTATGCTGACATTCATTTATATTCATAGGTTCTGGATCCAGATTGTTTCTTGAAACAGCAAGAGCTATTGTTGAGGCAAATTCATCGTCGACGATAAATAAGTTTCTATCAAATCTTTCTCCTGTATTCACAAAATTAATTGAGATCTCATAATTTTCATTCATATGATCATCAACTCTAGGAGCCACATTTGCAGGATCTAATTATTCCATTATCTCAGTCTGTGTCTCATCATTGGCTATAGCTCTTTGACTGAGATTTTCCTCTTCAGGAAATTTTCTTAATGACTTTGCTTTTATTTTCCATAGATTTTTATCTATAGTTCTAATTTATTATCCACGCTTTTGGTGTTTGTCAAGCCCGATTGATTTTCTATTTTCAATAGGAACTACAACCTTTGCTGGGGTATTAGCAGTTGAAATATGAGACTTTGTCACTCTTAGCATCTATAAATGCATTTGACAATTGAGTTGCAATTTGTTGCAACTATATTATTTTATGAACTTCTAGTTCATTTTGACTTGTACATGGATCAAAATTGTTTAAATGGTCTTTCTTCCAAGAAATTTCTCGACATTCTTTAGCACTAATATGTGCTTTTCTCTCCCCCTAATATCGAAAAATGTGCCT
The DNA here is from genome assembly GCA_949750685.1 of Vernicia montana. Lineage (NCBI taxonomy): Eukaryota > Viridiplantae > Streptophyta > Magnoliopsida > Malpighiales > Euphorbiaceae > Vernicia > Vernicia montana. Next base: position 17,304 of record CATKHJ010867456.1, read on the forward strand.
CATTAAAATAAATTTCAAGTCTTCTCTGTGGACTCATTTTCACACATTGAGGTGGTATTATTAGTACATACATGGCACAACCAAAAACTCACAGATGAGAAATATTAGGCTCATATCCATGTACAAGTTGTAAAGGGAGAGTACATATGATATGCATAATGACATATTATATCAAACCTTCAAGGTTTTATTATTGAACTACAGGTTCAACGTAACATATTTTTCATGTATACTAAGAATGAAATAATAATGAAATTAATCATAAATTATAATACAAAATAATATGGATAAACAACTTATCGATATAATCCAACAAAGAAATAAAAATAATAAAAAAAATGTAAAATCTTAGCCAATTACTTCTTCAGGGAGTCTACATGTTGAGCTAAATTGTGTCCTCTATGTGGATTGTTTTTCTTCTAGAGTTCTCATGATCTACCAAAAGTATCTCACTCTTGAGTTTTAACTTTTGGTTAAACACAACAAGATGTTTCATCCACATTATCTACAATATTCACTTAAGGGATCACTGTTGTACTAGTGGGTCTAGCTTGATGATTTTTCATTAGCAATTCATTGTTCTTTTTTTTTTTAAGCCACTAGAAGGCAAGCAATATGTTCAAAATACTTTGTAAATTTTCGCTCTCTATACTGCTGCTGCAGGAGCATGTTAGAGGCATAAAAACAGTATATGTCTTCTATAACATACTATGTTTTATAACTTTAGTACCACACAATTTCAATTGTGAAGTGATTTTAAACATGTCTGAATTGTATTTTAAAAAGAATAGTATCATAATTAAATCAGTTTTCCAAAAACTTATAGATAATTTATTTAGTTCTTCAGGAACGTAGGATACAAGTTCTTAGAATACTAGTGTACCATAAATTTAAAATACTTAGTTCTTCAAAAACTTAGGATCAATTCTTCAGGAATTTTATATTTTATTTATTTATTTAATTAGTTTTTCAAAAACTATTGATAATACTAGTTATTCAAGAACTGTATTAATTTATTGAATTCTATAGGAATACAAATTTTTCATAAATTACAGATGATACTAGTTCTTCAGGAACTAGAATTTAAAATACAAGGTTTTCAGGAACTATATTTACTTAATTAAAATTAAATAATAATATCGAATAATAATCTTCATAAATAAGCATATATATTTAATAAAGTTCAAAATCATTTTGGATATCCTTAAAAAGTACGAGGGATCAAATATATCGTACAATGGCAAATTAATCAATCATTGATTATAGATAATGTAAAACATTTATTGCTTACAAACAATACAAACATCATATATTTTTTTTTTTCTTTAACCGGCACAAAACAACTACTAAAGTTAACTATAAATTGATAATGGTCACTAGGTAACCCTGCAAGTATACTTATATAATAATAATCTCATACACTTATTCATGATTAACTCATACCATCAAGAAAAGCAAATTAAAATGTAACCCAAAAAATAAGTAGCTCTTGCTCTTATTATTTCTATCAGATAGAAAACATATTTATTTATAAAATACTAAAATCATGAACAACATATATATTGTACAACATAAACTTTAAAATTAACACAACATAATATATATTGGACTCTCCAAAGTTATATACTTATTTATTTGCTTAATTGTTTAAGATGGATCAATTAATTAAAGATTTCAAGGAACCAAAAATATAGCTAACTTCTATATATAATAATGTATAATATATAAAGATTAAGACATGATGATAATTAAAAGAGAAAGACAAGAACATGGTTGAAGAGATGCAAGCAAGGAATTTACCTTAAAATTCTTTTAATGCCCCCGAGGATTCTTGTGCCAAAGATTTGAAGAAATAGCAATGCCATGATACGCATTATTACTTTTTAAAGTTGATATTGTGTTCATGACAAAAGGGAGTTTTGTTCCCTTTTGTATACCTAATATAAAATAGATCTAAATCTTCAAAATTACTTACAGTGATGATTTTGATGTTCTCAACAAATCTCGTGTTGATAACGTATTATAAATTGGCTTATTAGCACAGCAGATCAAAAGCAATAACAAAGAATATAAAGTAATAAAATAAAGAGAAGAAAAAGACATAGAGGAAAATATGTAGAGAGAAAAGGAGCTCCAAACTATTATTATTAGATTAACTCTAGCTTCCCTTATATAGAGAAATAGTTAGGATTTAGTGTATACAATATTACTAAAATAACCTTATACTATAATCTCTCTAAAATATATACTCAATGATATTTAAGTAATATTCACATATTATAATTTATTTATAACAAAAGTTAAATTTATCATTTTCTTTTCTTTTAGGAATAAGAAGTAGAGGTTTTTCCTTCCGTAATGTTAAGCCAAACTTATCATTCATGTCTAGCATTGCAGTGTCTTCACCATTTGGAAGAGACCAATCAAAGCAATGTATTAAATAAGCCAAAATCAAGCAAATTTGTCTTGTAGCCATTGGTAGTCCTGGACAAATTCTCCTTCCTGAACCAAATGGTAGAAGTTCAAAATCATTACCCTTGAAATCTATATTTGATCTCAAAAACCTTTCGGGTTTAAATGACAATGGATCTTCCCAAACTGAGGGATCGCGTCCAATTGCCCAAATATTCAATAATACTTCAGAACCTTTTGGAATGGTGTAGTTCATAATTTTACAAGTCTCAAGTGCACGATGAGGAGCGAGGAATGGAACAGGAGGGTGTAATCTCAATGTTTCTTTTACACATGCATTTAAAAATGGAAGTTGAGAAACTTGAGATTCATGTATTGAGTTTCTATTGATTTCTTTGTCTAGCTCTTGGCAAACTTTTCGCATGATTTCTTTGTTCTTGAGAAGCTCGGCCATTGCCCATTCAATTGTTGTGGTG
>CATKHJ010867539.1:0-16548 GCA_949750685.1 Vernicia montana
TATATATATATATATATATATATATATATATATATATATATATATTGTAGGGATCTTGGTATCAATAATTAATTAATTAATTAGTCATGACCAAGATTTTACCTCAATCACCACACTCTAGGAACAATTTTATAGAAATATGGTGGTTTTATATATAAGAAAAATATTCGAATAAATTGGTTATAGATGTGTGGCTCAAAAAGTTTCATAATTCATCTTACCTAAAATTATTGATTTACCATATAATAATTTTTTTTTATATTCAATCTCTTTATATTATTTTCTCATTCATATAATTATATTTTTATTGCATTATTCCTTCCTTTCATATATTCATGAAAATTTCAAGCATAATTTCATAAATAGCCTAGAGAAAGTGTCATGTTCATGAGGCTTTTGGAGGAGGAGAATTACATATAATTCTTGCATCTTTTTCTCTTGTAAAGCTTCAAATTAATGGTCACCTTATTACTATTTTAGTATTTTAAAAAGCAAAAAATAAATATATATTTAAATAAAATATTTTTTTTTATGAAAACTTAATTTCTTATTATAGTTTTTTCCTTGTATTATATTAAAACAAAATTCATATACTTATTAAGTAACAATTTTTCTATTATTTATCACTTAATTATTATTTTTTTTAATCCATAGAAAGTCTAAATTTTATTATAGTACAAGGTAGTTGATCTATTACAATTAAAAAAATAAATAAATTATTCAATTGGTAGGTAGCTCTAACCATCTAAACATAGTCTTAGCCGACTAATGATGTAAGATAGATTGTAGAAGTTCCAAAAGCATGAACAGTGTTAGTCATTAAGTATTTATGTTGACCATCACTACTTGCCTCTAGCGTAAGTGTTATTATCATCATTCATCATTTATGCTATTTGTTTTTACTCAAATTGAAAATACAACTAATATGTAGTTTCAAAACCTGTGATGATTGCCATTGGTTTATAATTAGATTTTGAATGAAAATTTGAATTTATAAATTCATAATTTTAAAGATAAATTTAATATTTCCTGATAAAACTCATTGATCAAGTGATTAAAAATTTAATCATAATGATTTCTATTTTTTTTTTTAAAAGAATTTTTCATTATATCAAAAATTTATTTTTTTTATGAATCAATAAAATCTCGTCTCATTCTTTTTTTTTTTTTTTTTTTTTTTGAAAGTGTTGAATTCTTCTATATATCTCAAAAATTCTCACATTCTCATTATAATACGAATTTTCAAGAATTATTAAAGGTGTTATTATGATATACCAATTTGGACTTGATGAACAAAAAAGAAACTTTTGTTGTTACGTGCTCAATGTCAATAGGGAAATTAATTAATATTAAATCTCCCAAATAAAGTTCTAGAATAGTTCAACTAGCAATTTTTTTTTTTTTTAAATAAACTATGAAGAAGTTGGTTTGGTTTGTACAAACTAGAAATTAAAGTTGAGCTATAGTTTTCCCATAAATAAGAAATTGGAGGGGTAGTATAAATATAAAAAAATTATACTTACATCAAGTACATAAATTTATTTTATATATTAATCTAATAAGTAATAAAATATTTTAATTAATATGACTTTTTTATTTATTTTTTATTCAGTAAAAAAATTTTAATATTTTTTTTATTCGATATATTTTTATCTCATTAAATTATTATATATATTTCATGTAGACAAGAGGTATCTGTATAAATATATGCAATTAAACTTACCAACTTCGCCGTGACTTTCAGCGTCATATGAGAGCCACAGCTGATTGATACTTGTCCATTGAAAAGTTCTAGATTGAGAGCCTAAACCCAACTAACTCAATTATATATGGCTTTGGAAGTTAAAACTTGAAATTTCCTATAATTGATTACATTAATATCTCTTGTCCCTTCACCCAAATCCCATATATTTGGATACCACAATAATTTTAAGGAATCATGATTAAGAATTAATCAGAAAGATTTGTTATAATTAATTATTTTTTCTAATCAATAAGGTGATAATACTATACTACTTTTTACAAATGCCATCCGATTGGTTTTTGCACTTCTGTACTCCAATCAAAAAGCATATCATTTATATCGAGACTTCATTATTTGCAACAGAATGAAATATTTTTCTTATGATATGATGAATTCAATTAAAGATAGAAAGCAAATTAACCTAATTCCAAGGGAGTTAGTCTTTGGAGATAACTCATTTTTTACTTAAGTGAACTCATGGTAAAAGTAGGAAGTTGTACTTGTAATTCTGCAAAAGAAAATGAAAATGCCTATATTTGTACTTCTCTATTGCACGGAAGTAGTACCTATTAAACATGCAAGGTTTCTTAAGGAACAATTTGAGAATTCAGGTAGAACCTACAAATCAACCACATGAAGTAAAAGATCAAATGGCAATCCAAGTGAAGTGAATTTAGATGGTGACAATTTTTGGCTCAACATATTATTATTATTAATCGAATTTACTATGTGAAAACGACACAATTGTGCACAAAAGTCCACGATATGAGCCCAGTCGTCCAGTTATTTCAATAAAAAAAACTCTTCAAAATCAAGTAATTTACATAAGCAATTGTCTGTTTCCTATCGTCCATAAGTTCCTATGCTTAAAGCTCAAATTTGCCAAAGACAGAAGCAATCAATTCAACTGAATGCGTAAATGCATCAAACCGAATCTAGAATCCCACGAATCACTTAAGCTCTCTACCAACCACTACCTCTCAAGTTCTCAGTTCACACACACATCATTCAGGCTCACCAATATCACTATTTAACTATGATGCACAAACATTTGGCCTCTCACATTAATAGTGTAGTGTGTATGTGTGAAGAATATAAATGTTAATGTGCCTCTTTAAAATTATCATTGATTTGAACTGTGTACATATCATTTCTCTATCTCTGTGTGTGTGTGTTTATACATTTCGAAAAAAAAACATATATGTATATTGTTTATATGGTATGTGCGTCTCTTATTCACGAGAATCTATTCTCCTGTAGATGGACTAACAGAGAGTGAGCTGAAATTTTAACCTCCCACATTAGTAGTGTAGTGTGTGTGTGAGAGGGTTGAGAGGAGGAATAAAAAAATTAGCGTGCCTTTTCAAAATTGTCATGATTTTAAAGTGTGTATGTGTCTATTTATTGTCCCTCTATGTGTGTTTATACATTTCGAAAAAAAAAATATAAAGCACAAACACTTCAATTTTAAGCGTGTCTGTATCATGTCGAACACTTCTCTAACACAATCTATATGCACGCTAGTTGTATCTTTATTTAGGCACACTTTAATTTTAGGCATATCTGCCTCGTATTGTATCATATCGAAGGCTTGTGATATTATTTAAAACCATAAACTTCCACAAAAGCATCAAGGCAAATCACTCTTTTGAACAGTCAGATGATTTGATGCAATGCAATGATGAACAGTTAATTTCATCATGGACAACTCACTCAGATTAAATGGGCACAAGAAGCAAAGGATATCTCATCCATTGGAATTGAATCAAGCACCCTCCAGTATTTCTGCAAAAATACAGAATTAGGTGTAGCATGCAAAAAGTATTGAATTCCAACATGCAGGATCCCTCGAATTGCCAACAAGCACAATTTTTACCTGTACTTCAAATTTGAAGGTTTTGAAAGGTAAAACTCAAATTTATACATAGGCATAGGCACAGCACTGTCAGTCCTGCATAATTCCTTTATGCATGAAAGGATATAATAAGGTAAAACCAAGTCTGAGCGTCAAACCAGGATTTTGTATGTAGAACAGATATTAAAAAAACTAAAAAAAAAGCAGCACTTGGCCCCCCAAGGTAAAGAGCTTAAAATAGAAAGGTAGAATTATTGGAACATTAGTAATGTAATGCATAACATATTCTCTTTTGACATTATACCGTATTCAACAATCTCAATCCCATCTTCCCTGTGACATGATTTGAGTATAAAAATTAGATCCATAAAAAGAATTATTGTGTGAAATAAATTGATTTTAGGACTGAAGAAACTCATTGATTGAATACAATATGGTGGCTACAAAACTGAGATGACTATGTCCTTTACACTCGGTATACACTTTTCTGTGCTCCCTAGTGTGGTTTTGGAACATAACCGTCAACAGCAAAATTTCGTGTGGCAGCAGGAAGAGCTAAGCGAATTCCATCAAGTTCAGGCTTTGCAATCACCTGACAACCCAAGCGAGAACTACAAAATCCAACAGAAAAATAAATCTAGGTTCAACTTAAAAAGAAAGTTCTTACTGTGTGTTTATGCAGAGACGCCTGCCTACCCCCCCCCCCCCCCCAACACAAAAAAAAGACAAATTTTTTTTCATATAAATATTTTTGTCACCTTTTAATTTTCAATTTAAAAAAATAATAGCGCCTAATAATGATTATGTTATTAATATTTAGAATATAGTTTTAATTTTCACACCCCAAGAATATGACTCTAGATTCGTCCCTGTGCTTATGCTTAAGGAACTCACGTTTCTGTAAGCCCAAAGGCCAAATCCAACATGTCATTCTCCTCGTCAGTCGGGTCTTCTAATTTGTTGTAGTACTCCACATCCTACATAAGATTCAAATGTTAGCCCCCATTTAAGCTAACATTATCATGGAAGTACTATATAACAGGGGATTTTTAATTACATACATTGACAATCACGTGACATGTTGAACAGGCAAGAGAGCCTTCACATGCTCCTGAAATGACATTAAAATTATAGAATTAAACTAAAAAGAGATTGAAGCTATAGAAAGTCAAATCTATGTTCCACTTTAGTAATTGAAGAAAAAAGAACAAGGGGAAAAATCATCTTGAGAAATGGAGAAAGAGGGATATACTATGACCATAATAGCTATCATATATCCTTCAAGGGAAAAGCACATGAATGAATGACCAAACTGTGGCAACTAACCACCCAATAACACTCACTTAAGGTAAGCATATCAATACTAGACTGAAAATGCAACATGATCCTTGCCTTCAAGTTCTATATCATTTTCATGAGCAGCTTCTAACATAGACATTCCAATTGGGACCTTGATGTGCTTTTCTTCTCCATCCTTATCCACAAACGTTACAGATATCCTGCAAACATTATCTAAGTGAGAAGAAATAACAGAAATATGAGCGCCATGGCATGTTTCACCAAGGATGATGATGTATTCTATTCTTCAATTGCAAGCCAGTGCAGATGATTGAGTAATATGTCTATATCCCAATTGTTAATGGAATAAGAGATTAAGAGCTATATATCATGGACATGAACACTTGATAACAGAAAACACAATAAAAGAACAATGAATTAATGCAAAAATATCCTAAAGAAAAGACACCGCTGGAATAGACATAATAGCTGCAGCTACTTCTGCACATAACGACTTTATTTTGAAAATCTCAACGCCATAAGCCATACTGAATATGCAAATTAACTCTTGTAGGATTTTTTAAACTTAATTATCAAATACATAATTTATAAACTTAATCAGTTCCTTTGACTATAACATACATATGGTGTATGAAAATGAACACAATTGTCTTGCTTTGACATGACATAGGTGTCAAACATGAAAACTCCTTAAAATGCAGATGCAGAGAACATGGCCGTATATTTTTCTGGAGCAAATAATATTAAATTTCTGTATGAACTGAGATTAAGTATCTTTGCCTGTAGAATAACCATAAATCATAATGGATTATAATTCTATACATCTTTGCATAAGTGAAGATGAATTGCCCATAATATGAATTTTCACTACAAGTACTAATGTACTACATCCCTCCAGTTTATAATGCTTCAAATTTCAATAGAATCTTCAGATTACAAATAGATATATAGTTTAAGACAGATAGAAGTTAGCTATTGATAAGCAAGTTAAGTATTCACAAAAAGAAGATGATGCAAAACTTTTATTTATAGTTTATCTGGCAAGCCTAAATGTCCTCAAAGAATGACTGATCTTATTCAAGCACGTAGAGATCTGACATGTGAAGTGCTAAATATCCAATCTCATTTGGAGAGGGAGAAAAACCAGTGAATTCTTTGGTGAGTCCAAGGAAATCTTTGAAAATTACTGCTCATGAGCTTTTAGGTTTCCCCAGAATCTACTTAAGGCAGTTCCTAATAATATCAGAGTTTCTGCTGCTCTGAGAGGATGTCATTCTGAAATAAATTTCCTCCCAAAAAAAAAAAGAAAAGTATAAAACTAATGCATTCATCATAATTGACAAATTCTTGGGACTGAATAACCTATTTCAATGATGATTAGCCTAGGAAATTACTACTTGTAGGATTCTAGGTTTAATCAAAATCTAAATTAGACTTGCTGATGATATTATAAATGTGGCATTTTCTATTAACTGACAATTCAGCTTACGTTTCCTTCTGTTCAATTCCATCCACTCTATCACTACCAGAAGCTGTGGTAGAAAACAGATGATGCTTCTGAAATAAGGTACCTTCGAACACTTGAATCACTGGATTTAATTCAAACTGCTACAAAAAGTAAGTAACAATGAACATCCAGAAATAAGAACAATGTGGTAAATACAAATTCTTTCAATTCAAAAATAGGTATTCTTAAAAAATAACAATAGGCCTCCAATAAAACCACAAATTATTTGTAACCACGTTTATCATGGCAATTGTTCTCAAAGTGAAAAAGATTCCCAGTTTTTTTTTTTTTTTTTTTTTTTTTTTTTTTTTTTTTGCGATGAAATATTATATAAAATGTAGATATCTATTAGTATCAAATTTTACAACCCAATATGGGCAGGAAATAAATCCAAACATTCCCGCACAAATGATTCCCAGTTTTTTTACATGCTAGTATCTTGCGTCAGGTGATGAAATGGTGGGGCAAGATTCAAAGACCTAAGTTTCAAATATGATATAACGTATTAAAATCTACAGCATTTCTATAGCATCCACAATAATAAGAATTCAATAATTTATACTTCATTTTTCCAAAATACCATATTATTTCACTGCCAGAGTTTATTTTCACCTCTCTTGGGTACCTGATGCCGCCAATATTGATTGTAAGGCGTTTGTACAAGTCCAGTTCTGCCCGACAATGTACACACGTCAGTGCAAAAAGAAGCAATATTGTAGCAAAAGAGTGAATAAAACTTAAAATTTTAAAAATAAATTTGTGCAATTACAGTGTTTCTGTCATTCAAATTTGCTTCTAAATGTGAAAAAAATACATCAGATATGCATAAACCTATCCTTATTTAGCAGCTATAGTTTCCAAATCATAAACCCAAAGAAGAAATGAGCAATTTACTTACCTCTTGAGAGGAGCTGTTTAACCATCCCAACTCCAATTCTTGAAAGTCTATAAACTAACATAATTATTCAGCCTCAATAACTCCTATGTTCCAACAGAAAACGCATATTACATTCTGGAAAAAGCATAAAAATTCTCCAATAAAAAAAAATAAATAAAACCCTAATTTTTTTATTCAGTACAAACTACAGGAACAAGAAAATTTTCCCTTTTGAACCAAACAACATATTGGTTAATGGATTAAAAGAAAAATCAGCTTATATATAAATATCCATGTAGCAATTGAACCCATGTTTGTCACACCAAACTCCTGCAGCTTAAAGCTTAATGATCTCATAGCATTAGTGTCTAAAAATGACAAGAAAAAGAAGAAAACCTTAAAAGATACGATGAACTAAGGGTTTAATTTTTGGGCTGCCAGTGGTTTTAAGGTCAAGGAGGTTTCTGCCATATAAGAACCGCGTCGAAGCTTCCAGTTCGAACAAAAATCAATACAAGACTTTTCACTTCTTTTTTTTTTGCATTGGAGTCCCATTGATATTGGGCATACCTACACAATGAGTAGCCCACTATGCCTCCCTTCCTAATGGGCTTCCAAGTACTTATAGGGAAGAATCATAAAAAATCCTAATGGGCCTAACGGGCTTCCAAATCAGACTTACAGAGAAGAATCATAAAAAAAAAAAAAATGAAGACCACCATATGTAGGTATCGAACCCCGTACCTCTGGCATTCAAAGAGAACACCACCATATGTAGGTTTTTTGGCAAATCAAACACCATATGTAGGTTGGGCATGTGTTTGGGAGCATATAGATATGTAATGTAACATTGCTTTTTGAGGACAATCTCACAATTTCTATATTGCCTTTACTTTTGCTATACATTTTGTTGGCACTTTCTTAATGTTTAAGTTGTAATGTAACCCCATGTCTCACCTTTTTTTGTTTTGTAAGAATCAAACACTTACAAATTATTGCTTAAAAAGCATCTCTGTTGGCTGTTGCTAACCCATTTCCGTCTGCTGGTCTGCGTGTATCTTTCTTGAGGAAGCACTAAGCAAGGGACCGACAACTTCCAATTATCAAACAATGCCTTAAATTTTTATATATTTCAGATAGATTTCTCTGACAGCAAGGTTGCCTTAGAAAAATCAATCCATCCAACTAATCCATTTATTAATATGGAAAACACTTTTTTCTCCGGCCTTTACTAAAGCAATCATCAAATTGTAAATTATTTGTTTGATTGTTTTATTTATTTAATAAAAAAGAATGAATACATACAATGACGGAGGGAAAGGGGACCAGGAGTGACTCTGGCCCCCTAATCCCCAAAATGCAATAATTTTTTAGTGTATAATTATTAAATTTTTATCATATTTTATATTTGACTCTCTTTATTTTAGGTGAAAATTTTCCTTAAATATATAGAAATTAACTTAATTATATATATTACTTAGATATAATTTATGCTATGAAAAACTTAACCCCTTGAAAAAGTTTTCTAACTCCATCACTAAATATATAAAAATTTGAAATTTTAGAATATTATAAACTAGGTCAATCACAAATAACATTTTAATCTAATGATAAAATCAAAATTAAGATTCTATATTAAGTTCAATCTCTTATTAAAATTGAGTTATACTCATAATATTTAATATAATAATTAGTTGATAGTTATTTTGGAATTCAATTTTATTGGAGTTATCTTTAAAAATAAAAAGTCTTAAATTTGAGTTTATCTCATAGACAAATTTACTAAAATAAAATAATGTATGATGAATATAATATTTTATTTTAGATTAAAAAAAAAAAAAAGAGTTGCTCATTGTTTGATTACTTTCGCATTTTACTTTTTTTTTTTTTTCCAGAGCATATTTCGCTTTTTAAAATTCAACATAAAGCTATCAAGCCTCTTTAAGAAAGGCATTAACTTTTAGGATGGGCTAATTTCACTTGTGATATTTCACATTTATACTTAATAATACCATAATCTTTTTTTTTTTTTTTTAATTTGTAATATTAATATCATTAACCTTTACACTTAATAATATCAAAATTCTTTATTTTTAATTTATAATAATATTATTATTAACTTTATATTAATATTACAATTATAGTCACCTTTATAATTTTCCAATAATTTTTTTTCCAATCGAAAACTTAGTATGGATTCTACTTCAAATCAATTTTTTTTTTTAAATCTATATTAAATTAAAATTTTGACTTTTTCTACAATTCATTCACCATACTTTTTTTTTTTCTCTCCCCTCATGCAATTCCCTTCTCCTCTCATTTTATTTTTTCTTAATCTTTCAATCTTTCTGCTTTTTTAAACTCTCTTTAAAAAATATAAAAAGAATAATAGTTCTAATTTTGTATGGATTTTTATCTGCCTAATCAATAATCATATATATAACTGTAATTTCTTAGAATATACTAAAAGAGATCTGAATTCAAATTAAATAAATAAATACACAAACATGCTCTCATATTGAATAAGAGAGACAATTACATGATATTGAAGGAAAATAGAGAAAAAAAAAATAAGTATAGTTAATGAATTGTGTAAGAGTAAAATTCTTAACCTGATGAAGAGTACATATAAGTTATCATTTTTTATGGTTACTGTAAAATTATAAAGGACTATAATCATAATATTAATATAAAGTTAGTGATATTATTATTACAAATTAAAAATAAGGCATTTTGATGATATTACGTACAAAGTTTAATGATTTTTTTTTTTTTTATAGAAAACTATAAAGATTAATAATATCAGTGTTATAAATTAAAGAAAAGAGATTGTGATATGATTAAATATAAAAGTGAATGATGATGGGTGAAATTAGCCTTTTAGGAGGGAGGAAAAATTTTTTGTGTATTGGTATGGTGGATGTAAAGTAACGAAAATTAGAGATATCTGGATTCTAATTTTCATTATCAATCTTTAGCAAATATCTATCCAAGAATGTGCGCTCATTAATCAAATATTTATCTTATAATTTAAAATTTGATTAAGGCACTAATTAACAGATAATTAATTCAAATAAAATTTATTAAATTAATTTAGAAATAAATTAAATGAAAGAAAAATAAAAATTTTGACCTATCATTTGAAGTAAATGTAATTTTTTAAAAATCCTAATTAAATATTATTTTTTTAATTTTTTAATTTTTTAAATTTTTTTCAAAATTAATTATCTGTTTAACTAATTTATCAACGGTGCTTGTTTGAAAAAATTATATGGATATTAAAGGCGGAAGTTTCAAAATTTAAATGTAATATATATATATATATATATATATATATATATATATATATATATATATATATATATATATATATATATCAGTTATATGTAATGATAATTATTTACCTTTTTTAAGACATTCTTCCACCCAAAAAAAAAATATAGAAGAAAAAAATAACAGTTTAAACTTTAAGGGATGGTGTATGGTTTTTTTTTTTTTTTTTTTTTTCCTAAGCTATCCTATCCATTAAATGTAACGGTTAGAAAAGGATAAAATGAAAATAAATTTCCAATTATCATATATTAGAAATTTGAATTGAATTGAGGATGTGGAATGTGAGAATGAGTAGAGTGTATAGCTCAATGAGAAATGATAAGATTGAATTTTATTAGATTTAAGTCAAACTATAAGCAAAATGATTAGAATTAGTTACTTAGATGGTTGGCCCTTATCACTTATATACCATTTGATTATTTTATAGTTTTTTAGATGTGAGATCTCTAACATTATACTCACTAAATATTAACGGGTTTTCATAAAAATTTATAAAATGTAAAATTTTGAAAATGGAGAGTTTTTTTTTTTTTTTTTTTTTAACATGGCAAAAAAAATTGGAAAAAACTATGTTATTTTTATTTTTCTTTTCAGTGAAAATGTCTAAAGAGAAAATAAAAGAATAAAATATCAAGATTTGAATCCTTAATTTTAAGGTAGACACTAAATATATAAATAGAATAATTTTAACATTCTTTATTTATACAATAAAAAAATTTATTGTAAGCCTTTTATTGAATGAATAATAAAAATAAGAATAGATCAATAATTGTTGTTATTATTATTAATTATTCACAAATAATTATTTTCATTAAATATAAAATAGAAAACACCACAATTTGAAAAAATATTAGTTGATATTTGTCATTGCTCAGACGAGCTATGAGCTCGCCCATGTATGGATCGCCTTAATACATATCATCTAGATATAAATTGCCCAAATACGAATCATCCAAGTATATCGCCATATTGGGCTAAAGAAGATTTGTGACTTCATATTTAATTTCTTACCACATTCTCCACTCCTGTAAATATAGTTATTACCTTTTTCACCACTTAAACGCTTAATGATCTTATATTTTAGAAATTTGTTCTCCAAAACAATCTCCTATAAATACATTTTCACGCTTCATGAGACAGTTGACGCATTCTAAATACTCAAAATTTAGTTCACTCAGGCAATTCGTTTGGTTTCTCTAACACCTTATTTTACAAATTCAACTAATTCGGATTATAAATAGTGTGAGTTGGACACTTTTTTGACTCCCATCACTAGTTATCCCAAAATTTTTATACTAATTTGATATTATTTTATTTCATAATTTATTTTTAAGAGTTTGATTTCATATATACTTAATATATATTTTATAATAATACTATATTAGATGATATAATAAATTGATAAAAAAAAAAATGTAATGTCCTTCTAAATATTTAACAAAATAAATTAAAGAAACCTAGGAAAAAGAAAGAGAGAGAAGGGTGGGCCGGGCCTACCAAGATTCATAAACTGATCACGTGGACCCCAACCAAAAGTGCATCCACCCATATGAATAATCATTAAGCAAGCAAAGCAAAAGCTATAACTGTCGCCACTTGCATCTATAATGCTAACAATTGGCACGTAATTAACTTTGAACTAATCCATCGCTGCAATTACAGTTTACATAATAGTCTTTTCCTGTTTTTTTTTTTTTTTTTTTTTTTTTCTCAGATCTCTAATTCTCTTTCTTTTCCATCTAATTAATTTGCTAATTACCACTAAATCTCTCTATTCCTGTTCACAATTCATAATCCACTGTTATTACCTTATAACCGTTAGCTTATAAATTTTCTTTCTTTCTTTCTTTTTTCTTTTTTTTTTTTTTTTTAACGGACTCGCCGAAACTGGCGGTGAAGCCACGCAAAATTTCTTTGAGGTTATTTAACAAGCAGGTGGTGTGCATTGAGATTTTATAGAAAGGAAAGGAATAGTTTTCTTTGTTTTATCTTTGTCTCTCTCTTTCTCGCAAATAGAGCTCGCGCGCTCTGTTCTTTCCCTTACCCCGCTCCTTTCCGAAGCTCCCATGGCGTTTCTCCTTCGGCTTCGCAGCAGCTGATTCCGAGTTTCCTTCTCCCATTCAGGTAATCATCCCATAAACACAATACAAAATTACGTTTTCTGTATTTTCTGATTTTTTTTTGCCAATTTAACGAGTTTGATGGATCTAAGTTATTTTATGATTGATCTGTTGTGGTAATTGATTTTTTTTTTCTATTTTGGTTTTATTTTCATTTCTGCTGGATTTTAATCAATTTGATTCGTATCGGCCACACATGGTTGATAAATTTGGCAACAGGTTGGACTAAAAGATACAATTTGTGGGTGTTTTGTTAATTTTGCGTTTATGATATTGCACAATTATTTTTTTTTATAAAGAAAAAAAAGTCTTTTTTTTTTTGTTTGTTTGACAATTTCATGCAAATTAACTATGAAAATAAAATATTTTAAGAATAAGTAACATGGAAGGATTTGCTATTTATATTGTAAAGCTTGGATTTTTTTTTTTTTGGTGAAGCTTTATTCTCCATGAAAAATTTAAATGCTGATGTGCAGGGGCGGATTTAAATTTACCTTGAATTTTATATGATTTTACAATTATACCCTTTTTTTTTTTTATGTAAATACTATCATAATTTAAAAACTTAATTGCAATTTTATCAGTTAAATTGAAAATAATAAGAATAATATTTTTATATTAATTTGAAGGGAAAAAGTGAAATTGATTTTATAACATATTATATTATACTATCAATTTAATTTTTAAATTTCGATAGAAATTAATTTGATTCTTTAACTTTGTGAATTTGATAAACAACTAATAATCAAATTAATGACATAATTAATCAAATTTGCAAAGTTAAAGAGTTAAATTAACTTCAATCAAAATTTAAAACCTAAATTGATAGTATATTATAATAAGTTTAAGAATCAATTTAGTTTTTTGGCCTTTTAATTAATAATTTTTTCTAACAGTTATGACTTCGAATAGAGTTGCAATTAAATTTCAAAATTAGGATATAATTGACGTAAAATAAAGAATAAGATATTATTGTAAAAATGCAATTAAAGAAACAAATACTTGTACATAAATTAAAAAAAAAAAAATTTACTCTTATTTGACTTGTGTGACATGAACCGCACTTTATAAAATTTATGGATCTGCCACTGCTGATGTGATAAAGGAAAATATTGGTCTCAAATAAATAAAAGACCAGGAACTTTTTTTTTGGTTGTTTTGTTTTTTTGTTATCAGTTTGCTTTTCCTTTTAATGGGTTTGTAAAATATGATAATTTCTGTGTTCATGATGGGGGTGTAAGACTCGTCTCTAGATTGGCCTCTCCTGAAGATGATCATTTTGAGCAATTTTTATTTAATATTTCTTTGAAATAAATTCTGTTTTCCTATTCTATAAATTGGCAGGAAAAAGATCAGTAATTTTATATTCTTTAATTTGCATTTCCTTGTAGATATTATTGTTGGAATTATGCGAGAATTTTGGGTTGCTTTGTGTTGTTTCAACTTTCAATAATGGTACATCTCATGCATTTGTTACAAATATAATTCTTACTATTTATGATATCAAGAATCAGCTCACCTGGGGGAGCGCAAAAAACTTCTATTCTCTTGCCTTTCTAACTGCTTTTTGAAATTGGAGGTAACAAAGTTGTTTCTGGACGGCTTTGGGATTGTTCTTTAGTCTTTTTTTGCTCTGATGCAACAGTTACTTCATGTTTTTTGATGGCCAAGCTAACTTGTAAATTTTTAGTTCTTTAACTAGGTAACTAGGTCTTATGATGATTGATGTGTTTTAATTTGAAAATTTTTGTTCTATAGGTTAGGGGTTATATAAATATAGAATATCAGACAAGTTAAAAAATACCACATCTAAATTGTTTTAACTCATTCATGACTTCTTATCTTCATTATTTTCATTTTTTGCTTTATGCATGCCAATGAAGTGGAAGAGGATCTGATGAGACTTGCATGTCTGGAATCAGAAACCCTGAATTTCATTCTGGGATTTTTTTCACTGTAACATTTAGCAAATGGATGACCATGGTGGCAGCAAAGTGACAGGGATTCGGCAGATTGTTAGGCTAAAGGAAATTCTCCAGAAGTGGCAATCTGTTACAATTGGCTCAAAGCCAACTGGCCCTCAGGGAAGCAACACTCATGGGGGTATTTCACCATCAATTAATAAGAGGCTAGCAGGCATTACGAGTTGTGATTCAGACGAGGAAAGCTGTCATAGCCCTGGACCGCCACCTGATGTCCCCAAAGGGTATCTGGCGGTTTATGTTGGGCCAGAGCTTCGGAGGTTTATCATCCCCACTAGCTACCTTAGCCATTCTCTGTTCAAGGTTTTGCTAGAAAAGGTTGAAGAGGAGTTTGGGTTTGATCATAGTGGCGGGCTCACAATCCCATGTGAGATTGAGACCTTTAAGTTTCTCCTGAAATGCATGGAGCACCATCCAAAGGATCACCAGGATGACAGATCAAGTAAGTTCTGTTTCTTTTCTCTGATAATTTCTTATTTCTGTAAGGGCATATGTGTCTAATAAAATTTTTATGACAGCCCTAGGAGCCAAACCTGTACATAATACTCCAATTTAATTACTTAAAAAATATATTTTTTTGAAAAAAAAAATGGTCAATCATCCTAAGGTAAATCAAGAAATTTCTTGCTCTTGGAGATTGATAGTTGTTTTCAGGCATTCAATTAAATTGCTTATATATAAGTAGGTAACTGCAGTGGCAGAGAGAAGTTATTCCCCATTAAATCTACCATAATTTATTTCTGTACCCATTAAATGCATCTTGTATTCTAATGCATAACATTCTTTCATTGTTATTTCTGCCTGTATTGCTCAAGTTTCTTTGGTGATTTTGCAGCTGAAGAATTCATTAACCATTGAAGAATAATTATGCTGGTTTCTGTAGTGGTTGAGATTTTAGGGCTGATTACAGATGTTAAGCAGGGTCTCCTTGTATGCAGATATATTTTTCTTTTTCTTTTTCATTTTTCATTGACCAACAATAGGGAAACCTTAGTTAGGTTTGCACATAAGTGAATTGAATTTGGTACTAGGAGGTTAAGTTTTAGCCTCTCTATTCTTTTTGTTGGGATGTGGCCTACATCTGATGTTTTTATCGAATATAAAACAGATGTATTGTTCATCAAACTTAAACTAATATATTTGTTATATTTTCAAAAGTTCTAAGTTTTCAATGGAATCTGTCATGTGCTTTACTTTTTTTCTTTTTGGTTTGTAACCGTTTCTTCGAGCTGTGGATATTTATATAGACTTCAGTGCCGAAAGTTGTTATCTTAAAAAATTGTTTTGCCACTCAGTTTAACAACTTAGGGCTTTGGCCTGGTGATCATGTCCCCTTTGGGACATGGTTCCAACTTGAGGGATGCCAAGTTGGTCTTGATGCTACCCTGCTACGAGACAGGAAGCTAGGGGTGTGCAGTATTCGGTTTAATTGAAAAATTGAATCGAATTGAATCAGCAGTTCGGTTTGGTTTTAATTTTTAATTTCAAAAATTTTGATTATTTCGGTTTGGTTTGGTTTTTAATACAAAAAAACTGAATAAACCGAATCGATTTTATTAAAATACTTTTTTTTATATTTTTATATTTAAAAAACTTGATTTTTTTATTAAAATAATATAATATTTTTATGTATAACTTTCAAAATAATAAATATATTTTGTTTTATTAAAATAATATAATATTTTTATAAATAATTTTTTATTTCTATTTTGAATTAATTATATATTTTTAATATTAAATTGCAAAATATTGAAGTATTGATAGAATAAAATTGAAAAAATAAATTGTCAAAATTAATAATCTTTTCTAATTATAATTTTATTTTAATTTT
>CATKHJ010867653.1:0-12192 GCA_949750685.1 Vernicia montana
AAAAAAAAAAAAAAAAAAATTAAAGGAGAAAGGCAAGAAAGTTAATTAGAGAAGAAAGGTGAATTCCTCCTTAAATATTTTCAACTTTTTCAAATTTTATAATTTTATTATATACTTTAAAGATAAGCTATTATATCTCAAATTAATAAATTTGTTTACAACTGTACCCTATAATTAAAATAGTTTTACATTTATATAAAAGGAAAGCATTGAGTAAAAATAGAAAATCAAACTCTTACATTTACAAATAAATTCTCATATTTAAAAAAAACACAATTTAAAATATGGAATTCAATTGAATTCTATATTTTTATATTTGGAACAAATCTATAAATAATTATTTTTATTTTCTAAAATACCCTTAATATAATAAATATAATTAGAAAGAAATAAAACAACTAAAAATAAATATATTTTATATTTATAATTAATATTTAATTTGTAAAATATAATAAAAAAATTAGTTGGCAAAAAAAGAAAAATGTTAGAGAGATAGAGTAGTAAGAAGGTAGAGAAAGAAAGTATAGTAGAGAGAGATTAGAGCGAGAGTGTAATGATCTGAATTTTTAATTATTTTAGAAAATCTTATTTTCGTATGGAAATATAATTATTTAATTCGACTTGCTATATTTATATTTAATAATAAATTTGAATCATTATCATGATTTTTATAATCTATTATTTGATTATATTTTTATTATATTTATATTTAAGTAATGAAAAATTTTGTAAATCGAAATTTTGTGAAATAAAATATTTATGAAATTAATAAATTATGTATTGATTTATTATAAGATTATTTTCAGAAATTTAAGAATATCGAAATATTATATTAGTTATTAGAATTATAGATTTTTTATATATAATGTTGAAAATATTATTATTTATTATCTTGAGATAAGTTATTTATTAAATCAGTTATTAATTTAACGTTTTAAATTTTAAATAATTGTTAATTTTAATAATTGATATATAAAGTTATTATTATTATTATTATTAAAAAAATAAATAAAATAAATATATTTATGTATATGTTTCATCTGATTGGTCCATTTCAATAATGGACCAATCAGATCATAGGAGGCGAAATAACAGGAGAGAAGGACAGAGCAGGAGAGAGAGAGAGTGAGGCAGTGTTGGCAACCGGACCTCCGGCCAGCGGTAAGCTGCACTGCCAGCACCATCGTGCAACCTAAGCTCCGACGATCACCATAGTGCCAGCGATGGTGAGAATGGAAGGCGGACGGCGAAGCACGAGAGGAGAGAAGCTTCGTCGATGCCATGATCTTCAGGTGACGATTCCGGGCGACTTCGGCGGCGGACAACGACAATCTTGGTACCGATCGATCCCTTTTGATAAGAGCTTTCCATTGGTACCTATTGCACCCCCTGAAACTCACCGGAATTGGAGATCAAAGATTGTGTTGGCCGAAGCTTTCCGGTCGATTTCCGGCGAAACGACGGCGAGTGATGAGCATTTTTTTATTCATGATGTCGAGACGAATCATATGGTATCTTTCGCGACTTCCAAAACCACCAGTAGCGCGCGGCGCATGGCGGCAACATGTGGGTTCAGTCCAGCAACTTCGTTGTGACGTCCTGACATATTTTATGACTCTCGTTCGATCGAATTTTGCATGGGTAAGTCTGAAACCCTTGAATTTCGCTGTGATGCTTGAATTTCAGACCGAATATTGCTAGAAATGTATATATGTGTGAATTATATTTATGTTTGTGATGTTAATTGGTGAATTTGAGATTTATATGAATTTGTTTGAGTTGATTTGATATTATCCATAATTTTCTCTTAATTATATAGTTAATTGTTAATAAGTGAGATTAATTAAAATAATTATATAATTATGAATTAAATTTATATTATTTGAATTAATAGATGAATTCGCAATTATTATGAATTTCTATGAATTTATTTCTATGATGTTTTATTATATATTGCTTTACCTTGGGTATAGAAATGAATTATTAATTTTCTTTTATAACTGACTATTAACAAGCTAAGTTTAATTATATACGTTTTATATTATTTTGAAAAGAATTATTGACTCAAATTAATTTTATAAGGATTCTAATTTAGGAAATATTCATTTTATGTAAAAAAAATGAATTTAAAATTTATGTGTGACTATGAAAAATATTTTTGAATTGTATGATATTTTATAAGGTTGGAAATTATGAATTTTGATATATAGTTTATTAACTAAAATAATTTTATTAAAAATAATGTTTATGAATTGAGTTGATTTTGATTGATGAACTGAAATTGTGATGATTATTGAGTTGAAGACTCAGGAGTGGTCGATGAGCTATGTTCGATTATTGTGAGTCTTGATGGCAAATTTTGAAGTGTTTAATTATTTTGTTCTAATGGAGGTTAAGTCTTAATTATAGGAGAGATTCTATCGAAATTCGGTAAAATCTTAAAAGTCATTTTTGGTTGTTCTTCTTTTGATAATCTTCCTGTTATATAGTATTAGTATTTCAGGCATCTATCCAGTTAGTTGTCAACTGACACTTTGAAGAAAACTAGTTGGATTTCATCAAATTTGTGAGTTATATAGTTTAATATAACACTTTTTTTTTTCTTTAATTAAAGGGGAACTTGAGAGGAAAGGAGAATGAAATGATTAAATAGAGTAGAATTATAAAATCAGTCGTCATCAGACGGTAAAAATAAAATTCCTTTTTGGGTTTTGAGTTTTATTTTATTCCTTCTCTCTTTCACTTTCACTTTCACTGCTCCAGTTTCTCATTTTCTTTCAAGGGCTCTCTGGTCTTTCTATTTCTGGAATTCGATTCTCTCTGAACTTGCTTTTGCTTTCCCTGCAAATCCATACTTCAAGATCTGATAGTGCTGTTAGCGTTTTGATATACTGCATGCATGGGGTAAGTTTTTTTTTGGCTGCTTCTTTCTGGATTTGGGATTATAGGCAGATTTTGCTTCTGGGTTTTGATTTTTATGGGTTTTTGTGATTGTTTGATTCTGAATTTCTGTATACTTGCTTGGTTTGTACTTTCTTTGGTTGCCTACAAAACTGTTGAAGAGAGAGAGATATTTTACCCTTTTGATTATGGACTCTGTTTGCTTATCTAAATAATTGTTACAAATAATAGGAATTGAGATCTCTAGTTCTATGTTTTCTGCATTTTAGTTTCAGAAGTATTGACGAACATAGCTTAGATTACTACGTTGGTATCTTAATTTCTTAAGAAGCTATGAGATTGTGTTTTCTGTTGGTATGATTTGGAAAATAAAAAATCTGTTTAAGTCTTTATTTTGCAGGAATTCTTAATGATTTCTTCTGTTGGGTGGCATCATATGAATTCCTAATTTTTTTTGGGAAATGAGACCGAGACATAGAAAACTGTAGTTAGTTTGTCTGGCTGTGTTGTTATTATTTTGGTTAAAATTGTTTTTAGGGATCTGCTTATGATGCATTTTCTTGAAATAAATGGGAACTACATTTGGGTAAGTGGTCATATTACATTTACAGGTTCTTGTTTTCATGACTTTGTTAATTGAGTAGTCTTGGGATATTCGTGTGTTAGGTCTATGGGAAGATGCAGGCACATGTCAGTGCTCAATACCCTTTTGACATTTTGCACGATTTGAATTTACAGAACAATTGTTAGAAAAGATTTATCGTTTGGTGGAATTTGATTCTATGCAATCTTCCACCTTGCGGAACTTCAGAATTTACCACATGATCATTTTCTATGCAAAACTTCAGTGTTATGAATGAAATGTGGTGCTTGCTTGAAGCTATCTTTGCATCACTCTAGTCATTCTCAAAAAATAAAGTTTAGCAGGTTGGAGTAGTGTAAGATTGATCACCATGAAACATGATGATTTTAACCAAATGGAAAGCATGCAGTTGGTTTTTACATGAGTGCTATTAGTTAAAAGAATGTGGTCTGACTTTACAAATCAGATGATGCTGGATCTTGTTTTTCTTCCTTGTTGGGTTACTTGGGACGATATAAATAGCTTATTATAATATTTGAAGTGCTTTGAAGTGGATAATTATAATATTTGAAGTGCTTTGAAGTGGATAATCCACAATCATCAAATTATTGTATTTTTAGCTAACACCACTTTAGTTTGTACACTGAAGCTGTTGGGGCCTGTTCCTAGTTAGTGTGATCCATGTGCCAGAGCATTTTGGCACCGAAGTAGACAAGTAACACTCCTAGGAAATTAGGATGGCTGCCGAGCGCCTAGTTGTTAGGTTTGCTTGAGGCATTGGCAAGCTATAGACTTGTTGCAGCACCAGCCATAGGCTTGACAGAGTGATGGATGGTTTGGCTGGATGAGAGAACTCCATGAATTTGCTTCCTCCCTCTTGTATTGTAGGCAACAATTTTTCTCTTGAGTCTTGATAAGTGTTTGAAATGTGATAATATTCTGTATGCTTTAAACTTTTTTCAATATGAATCTCACAGTGTATATTCTTTAGATAAATTATTTAGGTAGATTGCGACATTAGGTTTAGACCAAGCCAATTAAAATGCAACATAGCTTTGGTGGGACATGTGGAAGAGTAGGTGATCATGTCCAAACTCCAAACACTAAAGTTTATGTGTTGTGTTTTAATTGGCTTACTCTACAACTAACATGCTAGATCTTGTCTATGTAATGAATCTTGCACTATATTAGGTGTAGGCAGATCATCTTGCTTTGGGTCCTTAGCCGGACATAGGATAATCACATACACAGATTCTGCAAATTGATAGCTCAAGATCAATCTAAGAAATGGGTGCTTGCAAAAAGCATTGCTTGATAATCTTGAAAATGTGAGTGGAGAGTGGAGATTGGTGTCGACATCTTAAATGTGGTGGCCTCCACTACTTGCTATCACTAATATGGTAGGAGAAGGACCAA
Source organism: Vernicia montana (assembly GCA_949750685.1). NCBI lineage: Eukaryota > Viridiplantae > Streptophyta > Magnoliopsida > Malpighiales > Euphorbiaceae > Vernicia > Vernicia montana. The sequence goes on from CATKHJ010867653.1 coordinate 4,901, forward strand.
ACGTATAATTACCTTTAAATGCTTTTCTAATTGTATCATTTTATTTTTATCAATTATAGTGATTGACTTTATTGTTACTAGTAACTTAGTGAGAGAGTGCACAGCCTCAGTAGGAAGCCCAATTGACCAAAAACTTTTTTTTTTTTTCAAAAAATTCTTTGCAATTCTAGTAAAATATCAAGTTGGTTATTTTTCCTTACAATATATATATATATATATATATATATATATATATATATATATATATTTCACTGATTGCTATTTTTTTTTGAAAGTAATTTTTGAAAAGTAAAAATTTAAGAAAATAATATTTTGTATTATTTGTATTACAAGGAAATAAAACATATTCATTTGCCAATTAAGATTGCTAAGTAGACTTGTATGTTACCATACTCTGTCACTAAATTGCATCATCTCTCTTGGTTGTAACAAAGGATTTTCTATTCAATTCGTCATCTTCTAATGACAACAAAATCAAATAGTGCCATTTTGTATAATTCTGATGTCTTTGTATGCTGTCTGTTTGAATTACATAATTCATATTATGGGCTAATAACCTATAAATCATGTACTTCTGCATGGATTTTCAGTTATTATTCAACTCTTATAATTTTATCATGTCCTGTGTAATTGATAGCAATTGTATCTATGGGTGAAAATCATGCCATTAGGCATGTGTTTATATTGAGTTGGCGTTGAATTGGCATACTAACATAGTTAAATAAGTTAAAAAAAATTCTCAACTATTGCTTAGGGCTCACCTAAAGTTATCTAACGCCTTCAATTCTCTTTTCTTTCTTTCTCAATCTACAAAACTACAATAGTTTGGGTGCCTAACTGTATGCCAATTCATTTTCCACTCAGTAAAGATTCACATTCATGGCATGATTCCTATGCCTGGATACAATCACTACTAATTGTAAAGTTTGCCATAAAATTAATACAAGTGTAAGAATTGGATCCAACTCAAAATTAACACCAAGTTCAAAATTTACGAGATATTATTCCTTGATGTTAACATGCATGCGAGCATGCTTAAGTAACCCAAAAAACATAAATTTCCAAATCAATGTTCTTTGCAAAAACTCCCTCTCTCTGTCTCTCTTATCTTTTGTGTCTTTTCTACTTTTTGTTAGTGCTGCCTTTTTCTACAATTTTGCGTGATCCTTTTGCTCCCGTCTTCTTACTTCTTTATTCATTTTTCTGTTGGCAAATTCTTTTGATAAACTGATGAACTATTGTAGAATGGATCCATATTTGCTTTGGAGATTTATTTGATATAGATATTCCCAAACATATACAGAAACTTCAAAATTGTATTTTTTTTTCTCTTTTTTTAAAAAAAATATGAAACACACATCTAATACTGCTGGATATTCCTGAGCACGATGAGCTTCCATGCATAAAAGTTTTTAGTACGGTTCAGCAATATAATGTCAAGGAAAGCTATAAGAAATTAAGAAGGGTTTGTAGAATGCATTTTGAACCCTATAGGGTGAATGTACCTGATATAATTCTTTAGGATTCTTGCATTTTTGAGGTTTTTTTTTTTTTTTTTTTTTAATTTGTCCTCTCTTGTCCTTCTTTTTCATTAAAGGTTCTTATATTTCTAACTTATAATAAGTTACAGCACTATGACTTTCCAAGAGTTGATGAAAATGCAATGTTGTCAAGCGTATTTAGCCGTGTGAAGATGTTTGTCCTGCTCTATGCCTCTATATTTATGCTTTTTTTCATCTTCAGTTCAGGAGTAACCGTGTGATTTTGTAGAGTTATCTTATATCTGCATCTTCATAATATGGCCACAACTATGCTTCATTGTGGCGGGTATTCATCAGTTATATGATTGTATGTGATTTGCAACAGAGCAGTGGTTGTCTTGGATGCTACAAGAAGCCCACATTAATTACCTCAGTAGATGAGCCATCAAAAGGATCAAAAATTCAAGGTCAGATTGTGAAAAAACCTAGCATATCAGAGGATTTCTGGACCACCAGCACTTGTGATATGGACAACAGTGCAGTTCAGTCACAGGGAAGCATGTCATCATTCAGCACAGTCAACCAGACCCTTGATCCACATGGTTGCTCCAGTAGCACTAGTGCACCCTCTGAATTTGTAAACCATGGTAATGGTTCACCGTATCTGACAGCTGTGTTCATTGAAATTTAAGGGGCAACGGTTCACCATATGGTTGTCAATGATTGATGCTTTTTGGGAACTGACCTTCATTCGCACTTTAATTATCAAATTTTTATTTTTGCTATGTATGACTAATGCAATAGATATTTCATAGGGCTACATACAGCTTAATACCATTGTATGTTTCAGTGGGTGGTAAGATTTTACAATGGGTAGTGAGGGTCATCTAGCCACCTATCTGCACTCCCTGCCTTGGCTTTCTTCGTATTGCTTCTGCGCACACCCCACCCCCCCTACTTGGATCTATTTATTAACCTGTTCATGTTCACTCTTTCCCGTCTGTATGTGCTTGCATGAATTTGCAAGTGCCAGAGTTATCTAGATGAACTCTTGATGCAGGTCTTCTTCTCTGGAATCAGACGAGGCAGCGTTGGGTAGGAGATAAAAGGTCTGTCAAGTCTGCACAGCAGTCTCGGGAACCCAAATTAAAGTGAGTTGCTTTCAAATTTTTTGAGTTGGTCAAATTAATAGGTGCTGATCATGCATTGTTAAAATAATTTTCTAACAGCCGTGCATATGTGTTTCAAGCGTTGGGTATTCACTATGGGTTAAATAGTGAATTTAATGTTTGAAATAGAAATACACACTAAATTTAACTTATTAATAAACTTTGCAGTGGACTAATTTTACGAGCTTCGTGTTACAAATAAAATAAAAATTTCTACAAAATTTAACCGATTTTTATGTAGTATTATTAAACTTTATCTTATCATCTTTTTAATGTGCACTATAATATATACATACACACATGTTAACAAAGAGAACATAAATATGTACATTGCTCCCACTGATTAAATGTTTCTAGATCTGCACCTGATGGTGCAATTGATTTTGATATACATATATATCATCATTTATTAGTTCAGATATCACCCTCTTATTTAAGAAATTAGCTAATTATAAATTAGAGAGCAATTCCCAACATTTCTAGTCAAGTTTGCATTTTGTAATGAGCTGGGTTTTTGCTTCCATGGCATCTCAATTGTGTTTGACCTATTGTTTATTAATGACAAAATTCCCAAGTTTATGATTTTAACACGACTGTTTGGGATGACTTCCTTTCCAACTTTTTTGTTGTAAAAAATATAAATACCATTTTGATTGTAAAATAATATTTATGGTTTCAATTTTTTGTGAAGAACTAAGTGGAATAAATGTATCCTTGCTGGGGCAAAATCTTTTTGCCCTAATTGAGTGTTTATTTTTACCAAAACCCTAATTGAGTTGAGATATGAATAAAAGGAGAATTTATTTCATGCCATTCCTATTTTGTCTTGTCTAGTACTCTTGATCAAATCTAGTGTCAGAGATTCGCTGGAAAATGTCAAGATTGTTAAAAATCCATAGGTTAGCTTGTGAAAGAAAACCTGTAAGTTCTCAGATTTCTAGGGCATTGCATGTATATGTGGAGAAATCATCTCTGGAACATATACCTTGTTGTCTTGAAGATAAACATTGATCATTCATGAATTTGTTTCTGGTTATCTTGTCAGCACTGATTGTCTCTGCATGGTTAAAAACTTCTGGCTTTGCTGCAGTTGGAACGCGACATATGACAGTTTACTTGGGAGCAACAAACCATTCCCTCAGCCCATTCCTCTCTCTGTAATTCTCTCTTCTCACTGCCTCGGTATGTTAATTTCCCAAACCATGCAATTCTTATTGTTCCATCCAAATGACAGGAAATGGTAGATTTTCTAGTGGACATTTGGGAGCAGGAGGGCATGTATGATTGAGCAGCAGAAGTACAAGACCAATTGAAGGTTGGATAGAATGGAAATCCCCTCTCAATTGATGTTCAGATTAAGATACTTTTGAACAAACCGTGGTGTGTGTATATTAACTGTAACATTATTTATCATATGCCCACCCCGGCTTTTGTTCTCTCCTCTACAGGCCATTTTTAGACATACACCATTTGTATTGCATTCAAACCTATTAAAAACACTGGCTGCCAGTGTTTTTCTCTGGCAGCAGTTTTTGCATATATTTCATTTGAGTTCCTCATTAATATGTTGCCTAATTGCTGCTCACCTTAAGTGGCAAGAGCAGTCGATGCACACCTCTCTCTCTGGAACACAGAAAAATGTCAATGTGAGCGCAATATATGGCTACTGAAAAAGGGGAATGAACCAATTGACTAAAAGTATTCAGTCTCATCAAGCAGATTGAGAAATGAGAACAATGGGTCGTAAATGGCATGTTCGAATCCTTTTACTGTTTTACACTTAGCAGTAAATTTGAAACGGAGACTTAGGAGTGGCAATGGTGTTGATGGTTTTGTTAGAAGAAAAAATGTTGGCTGCGAGCAGGTGGTCTCATTTTATTTTATTTTATTTTATTTATGCTTAATAGTGTATATATAATAAAAATGAAAGGAAAAAAAAAATCAAATTAGGGCAAATATACAATGGCTTTTCTCCATATACATATATATAAAAGAAAGTGAAGAAAATATTAAAAAAATGAAAGCAATGGTAAAAAATGTGACATTAGATTTAGATTTGTTTGGTATTGTTTTTTGAATTGCTGAGAACTTTGTTAAAACATTAATTAAAGGTGATTAAAATTTATTTTTAAAATAAATTTTATATATCTCAAAATTATTATTTTTTCCCATATTCAAAAAAAAATTATTTTTTAACTATATCTAAAATAGTATTTTTTTGAAAAAAAAATAAAAAAACTCAATCCCAATCTTAATATATACGTTTGTCTCCTCTGTAAAACTCCCAAGTCCTGCCATATTAAAAAAAGAAATTAGAGAAAGGTCAAGAACCATCTTCTCATGCTTACATGTAAAATTCCTATAGATGATGTGCCAGTGCTACCAACACCTCCCAGAAACTCATGGACCCTTCCCCAACTATCCTCACACACAACCCCACTGCTCTCTCTTTAAATCATTATAAAATAACCCATATTTTCTTTAAAAAATTGCCCTTGTAGCCTTTCTTTAATACTCAAATATCACCAACTTAAAAAATGGCTTTGGCACGTCTTGCTTTGAGGAATTTATACCAAAGGGTTAGCTCCTCCTCTTCTTCTTCTTCTTCTTTGGTGGGTCATGGTGTTGCTGAGAGGCAAAGTTGGAATAAGGGGTTATTGTTGAAAAGGTTTATGGTAACAGGTGCTGATAAGGTAGCTGGTGAGACTTCAGATGGTAAAGAAGTTGCTGTAAGTGATGATGGTGATGAGAACAAGTCTAAACTGTTTTCTAAGAAGAAAGGCAAGAGAGGTCTTTGGAGGAGCAATGGACAAGAATTTGTTCCTCAACTTTATGGTAAAAAAGCTAACTCACTACTTTACTAGTCAATTGCAATTGCCTTTTCAAGTTCTATACGTTAATTCTCACCTCTGGATTGTTATGGAGTATTCTAATTATGATAATGAATATTTTATTTTCTAAATAACTTCATAGAAATTTTTAATTTGTTTAAAAATATGTATCATTTTAATTTTAATATAAATAAAAAGTTATTATTGTGAAATTTGGGAATTTCTTTTTTCTTTTCTGATTTATTGCTCTATATATAGAGTTCTTCCCCTCAGGATTAGGAAATGCACTGTTGCAAGCAAGTGAAAACATCAACAAACTATTCCAAAACCTGAAATTGAAACCAACAAATGTAATGGGTCGTTTCAAAGAAAAAGAGCAATGCTACAAGCTAAGATATGAGGTTCCTGGACTATCAAGAGAGGACCTGAAACTCACAATTGATGATGGAGTTTTGACAATAAAGGGAGAGCACGAAGAAGAAGAAGGAGAAGAAGATGATGATGATAATGAGCATTGGTCAATGAAAAGCTATGGATACTATAACACAAGTGTATTATTGCCTGATGATACTAAAGTTGATGAAATTAAGGCTGAGTTGAAGAATGGTGTTCTTTATATTACCATTCCAAGAACTCAACAGCCTAGAAAAGATCTAAAGGAGGTTCCAATCCATTGATATCTATTGACTTCTTGTAATTAAATGTAAAATGCTTGTTGATTTTTCTTTCTTTTGTTTTGGTATTTTGATAGCTGTTTTCGAAAATGAACTTTGCTTGGATGATAATAATAAATTGAGTTTTTATGTAGCTATTTACCTCATATTATAATTTATAAATCCAGTTTGCCATGGATGAGAAATAGATTCTGATGAGAGCTAAATTAACAAATATTATTTTAGACTAGATCTAAGTTGTTTGACTTTGATCAATATATCATGCTGAAATAGATAACGTAAAGAGGACCAGACTGATTGCCTGGCGAAGAGTTTCTAATGTTCAAGTCAGTAAATATTTTATGATTTTTGTGAAAAGAAAGGAGATAAGAGAAATGTAGAATTTCATCTGATTTTATTGTGGTTTTTCTTTTACAGGCCCCAAACCCCTTAAGTTAAAGGGTAAATGAGAAAAGATAAAATACATTTTAATTGATGGAGTCGGTATTTAGGCTCTTGATGATAAGGTATATATCTGTCATTGTCAAATGATAAGTAGTTAGTGTAGAAATAGACGTAAGTACGCTGCATAAGTATAATTTTCTTTTGACAAAAGCAAGATGGCTTTGGTACTTTGTAACCTCAGTTTTCTTTAAGAAACTTGTTGAACAAGCTTCATTTATTACGAGAGGGCGAAGAGCTTTGGTGAAGGATGAAGTGGTGTCTTCACCTTGGTATAGTGAGAAGTGATCTCATAGACTTTTCCTTTATAAGTCTTTTCTTTAGTCTTCATCTCTTCTTATTTTACTGTGGCACTGTATCATAATGGGTTATGATAAATTTAGACTCATCATATAGTTAATTGTTTTTGTTCATCATCAGATTGGATAACAGATGAAGAAACAAGGGCAAATTATTATGCAGTCCTTAAGATTTGATCAAATTAACGGTTTCGTCTCTCTAGTTGGCCAAATTAATGAATTCGTCTTTAAAATTTTGATCCGTCCAACTAATTAGTCCTACCATCCAAATTTTTTGATTTTTGCAGTTAAAATCAATAAAAAATTAATATTTTTATACTTTTAATATAATTGATTGCTTGTTATACTCTTGGATCATATTATAAAAAGATAATTAAGCTCAATAATTATTTACCTC
>CATKHJ010867691.1:0-14391 GCA_949750685.1 Vernicia montana
GGGGATTCATCGCGGAGTGGAATGCTTTCGCTATCTCCCAACATACTCAAAGAGAGTTGTCGAGCCAATGCTACTCGCCATCTAAAAGTTTTCCTAAATCTAGAGCTAGGCAAGGAACCTTTATTATGCAAAGTGACGCATGAAAGTTGAATTAAATTTAAATGCCAAATGGATATTATTTTTGAAAAATTTTAACCAAATAGTAATCCTCTTATTTGCTTTCCTTTTATTGAAAAAGGGTGGCAACTAGTCCTCAGTGGAGTCGCCAACTGTGAGGCCTGGCCTGAACGCCCCTCCCCTCGCTCAGAAATGTGAATGCCTTAAGGAAAGGCAAGAGCGATTTTTAAGGGAGGTTAAAGAACGGGTTTCGGTGCTCACGATTGGAAACGGTTGTCGCCTCAGAAAATTGATTTTTGATTTTTGAAAAGGATTCGGGAGTCGCCACCTTAATTTTTTTAAGTGGGAAAATTAAGGAAAAACTCATTTTGTTCCAATTTATTAATTTTTGATTAATTTACCCAAGGATAAAATCACTAATCTTCGAACCAAGTTTAGGCTCGGGGATTAGGTTTTTGGTTTTAAATAATCTCGATTTGGCCCTTAAATTTAATTTGACTTTTGAAAATTGATTTCATGAATGACAAGTATTTAATGACAATTTATAATGCATGAGCATGACATAATTATGAGACAGATGAAAATAAAAAGCGAGTATTTAAACATCCACAAGTAAAGGAGAGTATTTCCTCTAACCCTTATGGGTATTAGGGAAATCACAAAATCTCTCCTTTACTCCAAAAATAACTAACTAAACAACATTAATTACAATTTACAAGGAAAAGCATAAATTGACATTTATATGAAAAAATAAAAGGGAGAAGGGGATTGATTTGGATTTGGATTTAAGGCTTGGATTCAGATTCCAAACGTGCCTACGTACCCCATTGAATGGGGATCATAACCTGTATAGTTCATTCCACTATAAGGTGGAAGGGGGTTTAAAAATCGGTCAGATTTGATTGGTTTGGTTTGATTTGGGATCTGAGTGAGGATAAGAGATTATACCTTCTTCGTGAGTTTGAGTGGTGAGAGAGTGGTTTTACCGGATCGGAGTTCCGTTTCGTAAAACAAGGTTGATTTAGGAAAATTGTTTTGATTACTTAATTACCCAATTTTAATTAATTAAAAGGATTAATTGATTAAAGTGATTAATTAACCAAATTGGGTGAAGACTTAATTGAAAAATTAATTAATTAATTAAAATTAATTTTTAATTAATTAACTAATTGAGAGTGGGTGGAATTAATTTAAAAAAATTAATTAGTTAGTTAAAATTAATTTTTAATTAACTAACTAATTAGAGTGAGTGAAACTAATTAGAGAGAGAGAGAGAGAGAAGAAGCAAATGGATAGCAATCACAAGAGCTTGAGGTGTGAATTGAAGTTGTGAGGATGGGGGGTATTTATAGGAAAATAGGGTGGAGTGAAAAGACCAAAAAAGATCCAAAAAGCAGAAAAAGGTGGGGGCAAATTCAAAAATTAGCAAAAAGGTGAACGGACGTTACAGGGGTTGGCGGACGTGCGTGTGAAACACGCGGTCCGCGAGGTAGTGTCGCGGCCTCCGCCGGAGCGTTTGGCGGACACGACAGACGTGCCGGCGAACGCTCTGACACGTCCGATTGACACGTCAGCCCGTATTGACGCGTCTGCCACTTACGTGTGTCAGGCACGTTAGTGGCGGACACGCGAAGGGTATGCGCAGCGTCCGCAAGGATGCGCCTCGTGGATGTCCGCGAGTGCCTCGGTGTTTGGGCTCCGGTTTGATTTTTGGGGCTTTTTCGGTCTATTTTTGGAGGTTCCGGGTCAATTTTTAAGCTATTCTGAAGTCTGAAAAATTACCGGTCAGTGGCAGTAGATCCGAAATTAATTATCGAACCTATTAGCAGTCAGTTTTGGTGAAAATTTAGTCAGTTTTGGAAAGGTGCTGTCTGGTACAGAAAGTCTAGTCGGGGTCGAAAAAGTGTCAGTCTCCTTGTAATATTATGCATGAAAATCCATTTTTTTGAGGGGGCGCTGCCCCCTTGACCCCTGCCCGCTAACCAGCTAGTGAGACCACCGTACCGGCTCTGCGTAGTGCACAAAATTTAGCAGGTGTCAAGTTGCAGCAACATCTTAAGGGTGTAAAATTGAGGGTTCACAACAATACAAATATTTTCACATGCACATACAATTTACACATTCCTATTGCTATTCATATCATATAAGTCTTTTCACAAATAATAAATACACTGGTGTCTTTATCAATGTTCAACAATTGATCATTACATAAAATTTCTTTTTAGCAATACACATTCATTTTCTTTATTACATGAGCGATCACTAGTGGATCAACCTCCTTTTCACTTTGTTACTTCACTTTCACATTGCATTTTTAGTCCACATGTATCATTTAGAGTACATTCAGAGTTTCATTCACATAATTATTCCCACTAGTATATGTTTACACATACTAGTTCTTTCATATTCACAACACATATATATCATACTAGATGATGAGAATTTAATCATATATGGATAACGCGGAACTATCTTAATGATGGACTATAATTGACGATTAGGAATCCAATGCTCTATGGTTTAACTTATATATTATGACTCTTTAAAATTAATATGTCTATACTAGATTTAAAGTTTGCTCTGATACCATCTCTATCACACCCCAACTTCTGAAATGTGACTGTCCTAGGGCATAGGGAGATGTAAGGTCACCTAAACCCGTAGAACCCCTATTCTATGTTGTAACAAACATTTTACACAATGGACATATTAGCCAGATTGTAACCTATAATCCCATATTCATATACGCTTTACATATCAATAGGGTATCCAAATTATACCTTACATATACCAAAAGGATACCTAACATATACCATATGTATACCATACGTATACCACTTATATACCCATCATATACTTATACTATTAACATTTTGTAATGCATCGCATCATTTGTCATCACAGTTGTACTTTAATATTACCAAAATTATCATTGTATAATTACAAACTATAATCATAAAACCAGAGTTGCATTAGTAACTACTATGAATCATAACCATAGAGCTCTAGACTTAACTCTTTAAAATATAAGTGCACTTAGATTTAGAAATTTACACCACCTTATGTAATAGAGGAAACCCCCAAGTGAAGAATGTAAGCTTGAGAATTTGCCTTGCTTGACCTTCAATATACCTGAAAAAATATAAACCACTAAAAGAGTGAGAGAAGCTCAGTGAGAATGTAATATCTTAATATAATATGCCGATTGAAATATGTATAACAGTAATAAGAGTTTAAATTCAATTGGGTATCGATGAAAGGTTTTCTTTTTGGTAGTTAGTAGAGATTGTAAATGATACAATGATATTTATATCAATGAAAGATTAATAATCAATGGATTATCATTTAGTATCACTTTAGCAGAAATCAAAGATTTGGAAGCTGTGTGCTTCTCACTGATAATTAGATAGAGTGGCGGCCAATGCCTTTCTCACTCACACTGATTTCAAGAGCACGAGACTGATAAGGTCTCACGGCTAGAACCCCTTTTCTAGCTGGGCGAATACACTATCCCTATCCGATGGACCTTTTTACCATATGCACATGACTGATGTATAACCCCACATCAGTTGGGGATTTCTGCTTATAAGGAATATCATTTAACAAGAGTTCATAATATATGAACAGTAAAGCATATGCATTTTAATATAGTATCAATGAGGGTTGTATACAATTTCAATAATGGTTTCAAATGAACCTTAGGGTGTTCAATTGAATCAATAGTTTAACTATTGGGCCGAAGGCCATCAATGAACTAACAAATGGACTGAAAGCCAACAATAAATAACAATGAGGCCGAAGGCCAATGAATAGCAATTAGGCCGGCAGCCAACAATGAATAGCAATTAGGCCAAAAGCCAACAATGAATAGCAATTAGGCCAAAAGTCAACAATGAATAGCAATTAGGCCAAAGGCCAACAATGAATAGCAATTAGGCCAAAGGCCAACAATGAATAGCAATTAAGCCAAAGGCCAACATGTATAGTCCTAGCACAAAGATTGAATGACTATAGCTGTATAAGGTTCACTTTAAGGGATTGCTAGGACTTTCTCTAATATATGCGTACATATGAATTTAATATTGATTCAAGGGCTGATGCCCATATCATATTAAAATATTACATACTCACCTCAACTCCTTAGCTCCTAGTACAAGTTCTTAACACTTTAGCCATGGTGCTCCTTGATCTTCGGAACACTTTTTCATCTTTCCTTTAGGTTCTACATTGAACCATACCATTCATGTCATTAAATTGAATATTATTAAATACTTTGTCAACTTGACTATTTCAATACTAACTCTAGTACTACTAAATCTACATATAAGATATAATAATCATCTAATATCAATTCAACATACATAACATACATATACACATATTACCATTTAAGCACTTCCATGTTCAATATCATGAAATGGCCGAATGGCCTAGGGTGTATACTCTCAATTCATATTGCATATATGCCCATTTCAATTTCATTTTGCATAAGTCTACTCATATAATGATTACATACATATTCATTATCAATTAACACATTACATTTCTATTTATTACTTAATTTATAACTTGACCTTCTGACCTTGTTTCTGTCATTTATCATGATTTCTTATCCAAATGAGTTGATTCTTTTTTCATCATAAACTAGACATATTAATTTATATCATGTCCAAAATTTAACTTTAAATTCAATACATGGAAAACTTGGTGACCATTTCAATCTAGTTCTATTTCTGTGGCATGGCAGACAGAGCATATTACATTTACTTGAGTATATCTCAAAATTTATACTTCCAAATGAAGTTTCCTTTTACTAAGAGTTACTAAAAATACTAAGAAACATTTCTTATGTTTTGATTTTGTCTTGTTTTTGCCTCTAAAGTCCCCAAGTAAAAGGTTCAGTACATATTACAGATTGAATCTAGGTATAGGGTTAGTCACAATGTACGCTACATTTCTCATTCTATACTTGGAATTTTTTCAAACCATTTTATGGGTTAATCATTCACATAACAAGGGTAATTTTACTAGTTTTTAGTTTCTCCTAATTCTATCTCTAACATCCTCATTTCAGTGGGTAGATTCTCATATTTGCCAACTGTGTCAGTTTACATAATTTATTAAACCTTATCACATTCCTTTAATTGTATCTCAATATATACAAATCCAATTAAGATTTCCTTTTACATAGAAATTATAAATATATAAATTAGCTTTTTTCATGTTTTATTCTCGGCCAAATTCAGTCTCTAAAGTCATCAATTGCACTTCTCAATTTTGGGTTACCCAATTATCCTGTAAATAGTACCAATTTTAATTTAAGTGATTTTTCTCTTTACACACTTTATATTTCAAATTCCTTTTACCAGTGTATACTAGAGACATTTAGATACAACTTTTATGTTTTACACTTCTCCAAATTCAGTCTCTATAATTACAGAATTTGCTCCTCAATTTCTACCCAATTCCAAACCTAACTTCTCAATTTCTAGATACAAGATCAAATCAAGTTCTAGCATGAAATTTATACTCAATTAAACTATCAAAACCTTCAATTGACTTCATGATACACTCATAATCATCAAGAAATAAGTTCTAGCATGTAATATCTTAATATGATATGGGCATCTGCCCTTGAATCAATATTAAATTCATATGTATGCATATATTACTGAAAGTCCTAACAATCCCTTAAAGTGAACTTTATACAACCATTGTCATTCATTATTTGTGCTAGGACTATACTTGTTGGCCTTTGGCCTAATTGCTATTCATTGTTGGCATTTGGCCTAATTGCTATTCATTATTAACTTTTGGCCTAATTGTTATTCATTGTTAGCTTTCGGCCTAATTGCTATTCATCGTTGGCTTTCGGCCTAATTGCTATTCATTGTTGGCCTTCGGCCTCATTGTTATTTATTATTGGCTTTCATCCCACTTGTTATTTCATTGATGGCCTTCGGCCCAATAGTTAAACTATTGATTCAATTGAACACCCTATGGTTCATTTGAAACCATTATTGAAATTGTATACAACCCTCATTGATACTATATTAAAATGCATATGCTTTACTGTTCATATATTATGAACTCTCATTAAATGATATTCCTTATAAGCAGAAATCCCCAACTAATGTGGGGTTATACATCAGTCATGTGCACATGGTAAGAAGGCCCATCGAATAGGGATAGTGTATCCGCCCAACTAGGAAGGGGGTCCTAGCCGTGAGACCTTATCAGTCTCGCGCTCTTGAAATCAGTATGAGTGAGAAAGGCATTGGCCACCACTCTATCTAATTATCAGTGAGAAGCACACCGCTTCTAAATCTCTAATTTCTACTAAAGTGATACTAAATGATAATCCATTGATTATTAATCTTTCATTGATATAAATATCATTGTATCATTTACAATCTCTACTGACAACCAAAAAGAAAACCTTTCATCGATACCCAATTGCATTTAAACTCTTATTACTGTTATACATATTTCAACCGGCATATTATATTAAGATATTAAATTCTCACTGAACTTGTCTCACTCTTTTAGTGGTTTATATTTTTTCTGGTATATTGAAGGTTAAGCAAGGCAAATTCTCAAGCTTCCATTCTTCGCTTGAGGGTTTCCTCTGCTACATAAGGTGGTGTAAATTTTCTGAATCTAAGTGCACTTGTATTTTGAAAAGTTAAGTCTAGAGCTCTATGGTCAATGTGGTTCATTGATGTGCTGAAACACATACTAACAACTGCAAGTACATAGGTCGTTATCAAGTAATAAGATGATGAGTAAGTATCGTCTCCCACGAGGAATGTTTATAAGTACTAGCTCAAACTTCAACTATTGTTTAGTGAATAAAAGATTTAGGATAATAAAACTAAAACTAAAACTAAAAGGTGAGAAGATTGAAAGATATAAATAAGAATAAAGCTATCTAGATACGAATCCCCCTAGCCTATCATGAATGTCATGAACACTGGAATTGATTAACCATACAATGCATTGAGTTGGCGTTCCACTAATTTAGACTAAAATCTCTCTCGAGCGATTTAATCCCTAATTCCGAAGTAGAGTGCAAGTAATTTCTTCTCAAACACAATCAAATAAGTCATGCATTAAGAACAAGGAACAAAGCACCAAAGGATCTTGTAGGTCTATCTCTAGCACCCCAATCAATCCTCCATCCCTATGAGTGATCAATCCATATTAATGTATCTCTACTCAATTAACATGTAAACTATATCTAATTAACAAGCTAGCAATTGCTAATTAGAATAAAAGAGATTAGTCATAGAAACACGACAATCAAAGATGAATTAATCAAAACTTGTATTATTCAATCCATTCAATCAATAACTAGGGTTCATCAATATCTAAATAGGATACAATCAGTTCATGATAGAATTTAAAGATGAAAAATAAAAGAGAGAAGAAACAAGAAAACTCAAACCATTCATAGAAGATGTGTAGAAATCTCCTCCTTCAATCCTTGATTTTCTACTTTAAATCTATACAAATATGGATCTTTAATCTTGATTTACAATTCAATCTCTCTCAAATTAAAGTTCCTAAACTATCTAAGAACCTAAAAGAACCTAAAATTCCTAGCCACAAGGCTAGGGTTTCTTCGAACTCCCAAAAGCTCCCTTTATTTCTGTTTCAGATCAACTTTATACCTTTGAAAATTAGCTTGATACGCCTAATGATACGCCCATATCACTGGGCGTATCGACGGTCTCTATAAGGGTAAAATTAGGGTGCACTACTGTGACATAGAATAAATGGTACGCCCGTATCACTAGGCATATCAATTTTACTGTCACCCACCAAGTTGCCCAACAATGCTCTGTTCCTCCATTTTCATTCGCGATTCCGATAGTATTGATCTATGGCATCTCAAAACATGAAGAATTCCTTAAAGAACTCTGAAAAACACTTAAACAAAAAAATTAAACTCAATTTAAAGATAAAATACATTAAGAACAAAGGGTAAAATGTAATCAATTAAGCATTTATCAAGCTGCAATGGAGATTTTCTAGTATTTAAATACAAAGATATGTCCAATTTAAAATCTCAGTCTTGATTAATGAGTTTTTAACTAGCACTGTATTTCTTAGTACAAAGTAATTGGAGAAATCAATTTCACTTAATCTATTAGTTTGTATTCATGCGTAATAAAATAGAATTGGAGAAATCCATACCTACTTCTTAACAGGAATGAAGAATATCATTGTATCTCCATTCCTTTTAAGAAGTATATATGAATTTATACAATACCATTTCATCACGCATGAACACAATCTAATATTTAAGTACAATGATATTTTCAATTACTTTGTAATTACTAATTAATGTTACCTAAAATATTGAAATTGGACATTTCATTATACTTAAGTAAATACTAATAAAATCGATAAAACTCTGGAATTCAAAGATTTTACGGGTGTAATATCATACATCTTAAAAGGATTGAAGATTAGCATTGTATCTCCCTTCCATTTTAGAATGGATGGTATAACGCCCATAAAATCTTTAAATTCTAGAGCCTTATCCATTTTATCAGTATTCAAATGTAATGAAATATGTAATTTCAATGTAATTCTTAATTGGTTATAAATAAAGTAACCCTAGTTTTGTAAGTGGAGAATTTAATTTCAATTTATTTTAAAGTAACCTTACATGTTCTAAAACAATTAATTGCAAATGAAAAAACAATTTAGTTTTTTACTACCATATGCCTATTTGAAAAGGCAAGAAATCAACAAATGATATCATATGCCCATTTGAAACAAGCAAGAAACCAACAAACACATTACATATACAAAATATGAAACAAAGATGAATTGTTTCAAATCCAACCAATTCAGACATAATAGAAATCAACAAAACCCATATCAGAATTCCCAAAACCAAACAACCAAAATGATTACTATTTCAAAAGAGCTGTAAATCTTAATACCAATTTTCATCTGAATCAAAATAACACCCAGCCAAGCTAAAATCCACACTAAAAATGAAAATTAAAGCAAAACCAAAAATTTCACAAACCATTGAAGATATGACTGTCAAGCAAACACAAAATTAAAATAACATGCAATGGGTCAACTGTGCTCAATCCTTTTTTTAATAACACAAAATTAAAAGAAATAATACAAAATTAAAACCCTAAACGAATGAGTAAACACAAAATTAAAAGCAAACAAGCAAAGAACTGTACCTATAAGTGAAGCACCATGATGTTGTCAACTGTGCTCATCGATGGTAGCAACAAACCGACCAAATTCTACTAACCCCGGCCAAATTCCAACATCGATAATTGAGAATCCATCACCACCGGCTATGGAAATGGCATGCATCGATGAAAATCGACATGGGTCAATAGAGAGGAGGAAAAAGAAAGGGAAAAAATTAACCCAAAAACCAATTACACATGTAGGAACCCCATACCATTCAACAAATCGATCATTAAAAAACATGCAATGGACAAAAAAATCGATGACAAAAAATAAAAAAGAGAAATAAAGAGAGAGAAAAGAGGAGAGAAGAGGCCACTTACCTAAATGGAGAACGACGACAGCTCGAACGACGTTCAAATCGATGGAGAAATATAGAGAGAAAAGAAGTAGCGATGACGATAGAAAGAGAAGAGAGAAAGAGAGAAAAGGCCACTTACTTGAATGGAGAACGACGATGGCTTGAACGACATCCAAATTGGCAGAGAAATCTAGAGAGAAGGAGCAGCAACAGCAACAGAAAAAGAGAGAGGAGAGCAGATGAGGAGAAAGAAAAAAGATGGCTCTTATATATTAACCTAAAAATAGCGATGGACATTATTGTCACTATTTTTAGGTTTTTTCGTCGCTAATCTATAATATGGATTTAATGGGTTCATCCCATAATCCATCAATATCGACGGAATAACGACGGATTTTAGTCCGTCGCTAATCCGGCGCTATTTCGTGCTTTTCTTATAGCACACTAAGCTTAAGTGACGAAATTTGGTAGGTAATGTGTCGCTAAAATCCGCGCCAATTAGTGGCGCTAAAATTTGATACGAATTTAGTCTGTCGCAAATATTCCGTCGATATGCGGTCACAAATCCGTCGCTAATTTCCCCTAATTTTCTGCCTTTTCCATTTGTTGCTATTTCATCGCTTTTCTAATAGTCACTAATTTCCATCACTATTTTGTTATTTTCTTGTAGTATATGTCATCGGCTATGGATACATAGGGGTGATATATTTGGTTTGAGAGATTTTCTTATAATTATTATATAGCATGAGATGTTGTGAACAAAGTATACATTGTATGGAAATAATGACAATGTGTATATGAGTCATATAATGTTCAAATCCAATGTTTGTTGGTCCTCATGGGCTTGACTTAACTAATGTGAAAGGCCAATAACGACAATGTGTACATGAGGTCCGTAAAATTAGAAGCTGGAAGGATTGAGACTCACAAGAGTTGTGATGAACAAGAGTTGTTCACTTATGAAATATCAATATCCCAATAATGATAATGTGTATCTGAGGGATTTTGATAGTTTTATAAGAGTTTAATCACCCACTAGAAATCCATCCTAATGGGATTTCCATTTCATATTTGGAAGTGTAAGATTTGACAAGTTAATGGGAGGACTGTTTTGATTAAAGACCAAATCATTATGGTAACTACAAATTTACACAAACTATTAATCTTGCTATTTTCTGTAAAATTGATAATATGAATTTACAAACCCATATGCAAACTTTTTGATGCTATTAGGCTCACGGGGCCTAAATCTGTGGACTGGTTATAAAACCTTAGAATGGTCTTTGCATTCGAGTACATATTGTATGTAATCAATTTATTTATTCTTGGTCCTTTAGATTAAAGGGCTACTCTAAATGAACATATCGCCCTAGTGCAATGGAAGCAAAATACTAGAAAAGTTGCAGAAGCAGCATATGAGCACGATAGGCATTCAAGAGATTATGCTTCATCTATAAGGGTTGTATGATGAGCATAGTCAAATTGCTCAATATGAGATATTGAAGTTGTTATTTTGTATGAATTTGAAGGAAAGGACTGATGTTGAAAATCATTGTTCATAGGATGATTAAATTCATCAAACAACTAGAGAGTCTGCTAGATGTTTTGATGGACAATAATTTTCACTTAGTTTGATCCTTCAATTCCTTCCAGACTCATTTTTCTCAATTCTTTGAGATCACTCATATGAATGAGATGGAAAGCACATCTATAAGGCTATAGAAAAGGCAATAAAAAGAGTTTTTATTCTAAAGCCAAATGGTGGAATTGCAAAGGACAAGTCCATAGATGATTATGTGGTTGGCAAAGAAAAATGTTTCCACTATCAACATCGTGGATATTGGAAGTGTAATTGCTCCAAGTATTTAGAATTACAAAAGGGCAAAAAGAAGGATAACCCTTGTGAAGGTAAATCTATCTCTTATTACCAAGATTCTAATGATTCATATAGTTCATCTATTGTTAGGATCTATGATATTGATATTATTTTGTGCCTTATGCATGATCTGGTAAGCAGCGAAAACATGGAGTTAAATGAGGTGATCCTAAGATTGCTATCAAAGAGTTTCTAGGATACTTCATGATGATTTTAAATAGATTGCTCTTGTTAGTTGTTTTAACGAATTTTGTGAGTTTTTGGTGAGTTTGGGAATGGTTTGATGTTTCAGTCTTGATGGATGGAGGGCTCCAACCAATATATGGATCCATAGATGGAGCCCACTATCCATAAACGGGTTAAGGGTCGTTAGACCCTTGTGATCTTTTAAGATGTGCAATCAAGCCTCCCAAATACCTTTTGGATCGATTTAATATATTGAGTTTTTATTTTGGGACAATTAAATTTTATTTTTGTTAAAAAAATACTAAATAATTAATTTTATATTTCTAAGAATAAAAATTTAATTTTTATTTTTTAGATAATTTTGAAACAAAAGAACAAAAAAAAAAAAAAAACTCAGATAGAAAGAGATAGAGAGAGAATAAGAAGAATTAGTGGCTTAGCTGAGTCATGATCATGGCCACTGTCATAGTCATATGATTTTCTTTTGCTAGGACGCGGTGGTGGTAGTAGAGGTATTGGCTTAAACTCGAGAGCTAGGCGTTCAGATGAAGATCTCATCACTTGAATCATCCTTTTCAGATCCCATCACTTTCAAAATGGGAAGTTGTGAATTTGCTGAGTTTTTGGTTAATGATTCCTTATTATAGACCTTGAGTTATTTGCTTCAAATCTTATTTTTCTTCTTCTTTCTCTATTTGGGTTTCTTTTGTTTTTGATTTTTTTTCTCTTTTTTCTGTTATATTTTTTTAATTCACAGTAATCTGAAAAAAATAAAAATTAATGATTTTTTAATTTGTTGGGTTTTTGAATTTGTTGGTTTTGTAGAGCTGATGTATTAATTTATTATTAGTTAGATCAGATAGTTAGCTTTGTATTAGTGGTTATAACTAATATTTTAGTTACTTGTCACATGTATATAGTGCTTACTGTATATATAAGCTACTAACAGTACTTGTAATACTTAAGTAAGTCATTTTTTCACTTTTAATAAAAAGATTAAGAAAGTTTTCTCTCAATTACTTCTCGAATCTTCATGGTATCAGAGCGTGGAGAAGCACAAGTTACAATGTCTTCTTCGATCCTTGGTTGCTGATCATATTTCGGTGCCGGATCTTAGCTCGTAATCAATTTTTTGTTCATTTTTGTTGATTGTTTTCTTTAGTTTGTCTTAATTCCTGAAGTTACAGTATTAATCTCTGAATCTAAATGGAGGAAGTTGTTAATGTGACTCTCGAAAACCTAACTAGAACTGTACAAACAGAGCAAGCAAAGGATTCTAGTAATCCCTATCATATGCAACATTCAGATAATCCAGGTATGAGCCTAGTCTCTACTGTGTTGAATGGAAGCAATTATAGGTCTTGGAGTAGATCTATGAGAATTGCTTTAGGTATAAAATGCAAATTAGGTTTCATTGATGGTCGAATCAAACCACTAGAAGAAAATACTGTTGATTTTGAGAAATGGCAGAGCGCAAATCTTATGATTACATCAAGGATCTTGAACTCCATTTCTAAGGAATTGGTTGAAGCGTTTTTGTATGCTACTTCCTCTAAGCAGCTTTGGGATGAAATAGAGGAACGCTTTGGAGAAAGTAATTGTAACATCCTAGGCATCCTTAGATCGTTAGAGACTTGGAGGTAATTTGGAACTAAGTTAGATAGAGGAATTGAAGGAGAAAATAGAAAGAAAAGGTTCAAAACCTTAACTTAAGCATGCGTTTGGAAATCGATATGCTAAGTATGAAACCGACGGACTCCGACTCCGCAATTTTTCATCGATATCGATTCAAGAGAAATTCATGAAAATATTATTAAATAGGATATTGTAACCCTAAAGATGGTATTAAAAATATTAATAGATAGTAATAACATAGTTTAGAATAAAAAGAGGTAGAAAACAGGAAGTTAGGAACCAAAGTCCTAAAAATGATACGGGGTTTGGAAATCGAGGCCTTTAGAGTGAATTGGAAAATTCCAACTCCGGAATAGATTTTTATATTTTATTTGGATAATTTAGGTAAATATGAGGATGTTAGAAGTGATGAAACTCAAAAATGAAGTTGAGGTTAAGCATAAAAAATATCTAAGTAAAATCGGTAAGCTAAGCGCATAACTGATGAATTTCGATTTTTGGAATTTTAATAAATTCTAGCATAGGGAAGATTAATGGAGAAATGAATAAAAATAATACTAGAATCCTAAATTAGATATTAAAAATAATTTTAGATTAAAACTAGATAGTGTAGTAAAGTTGTAGAAAAAAAAAGGGGCAAAAATATAATTTTATTTAAAAGGATAATTATTATATTTGACTAAGGTAAAATAAATAAATAAATATATAACATTAACATGTGTCAATGGCCAGCCAAGGTAGGTGTGATGGAGGGTGTGGATGTTACCAAAATTACATATGAAATAAATAAAAGAAAAAGAAAAGAAAAAATATATATGGGTAAGGATGGAAGATAAGGCTCATTATCTTCATTTCATAAAAATTTAGCTAAGAAAAAGGAAGAGATAGAAAAGGAAAGAAGAAGAAGAAGAAGAAGAAGATTATCTTGAGGTAAGTTATGAATTTAATTAGCCTTTCTATCTATATACATATATATGTGTTGTGTGATGATGTTGATTATGATATGGTGTTGATTGAGTGGTTATGTTGGTTGATGTGTGATGGA